>JAODAL010005380.1:0-144307 GCA_025379985.1 Phyllomedusa bahiana | reverse complement strand
CATGAGAATTGAACAGGTTGAGCTATAGTGCCTGAGGAGGATGAAAGCCCATAAAAGGGGGTTATCCAAAAAAGGGGTAGGCATTGTTAATGGACTATATTGCAAAGCGACTTGTTTTTGCAAGATCTTTAACATAAAAAGCAATCCTTGTAGTGAGACAGCCCCTTTAAGGCAGCATGAGTTCTAAATACAGCCTATGAGATAACTAATGTGGTTTATACTTTAGGTCATTAAAGTTGCAATAAGGATTTTGTAAGTAAAAAGTGGGAATTTATTTTTTTATTTTACTTGGGATTTTTTCTTTTTTATTTATGTCTTTTTAACTTTTTTTCACTATCCTTAAGTCACACAAGGAGACTTAAAGGGGTTTTATCACTACAAAGACTAGCATTCATTATGTAGGGAAAGGTAAGTTAATAATTTTTCTAAATACATTGGTCTTTTGATATTGCCTTGGTCAGGAGATAATAGAGATTTTAGTGAGTGCACAGAAGTTTCTCTGGTTACGGTCCTGTTCTCCATTCCTGATTAGTCATAGAGCAGGGAGTGACGTCATTATGGTCAGACAAAGTAAAGACTTTGAGAGATATGTATGTAAACTGTCTAGATGTAAAACTTTCAGAGCTCCCCTTTAATTTTCCGGAGAAAATAAAGAGGAGCTCTGATTGGTTGCTATAGGCAACAAAGAAAGTCTTAAACCTCGACAGTTTTCATACATGAGGCCCTTTAGCTCTAACAAGATTAGTTTTGTTTACATATAAGCAATTGTTTTCACTCTTCAGAACACTTGTAGCTTTGTTTACAAAGATTAAATCCTTCACTTAAAGGGGTTTACTCACTACTAAGATTAACTTTCAACATGAAGAGGCAAGTAATTGAAGACTTTTTCTAAATACATTGGTCAATAGTTTTCAACTTAGTCATAAAATAAGAGATATTTTGTGTGTTCTGAGTGCACACAGGTTTCTATGGTTACCTGACAATACCTTTGTTATTTGGACAGCTCAGAGAGCAGGGAGTGATGTCACCCCATGGACAGACAGCTCAGTTCGGAGCAAAGCAATTATCTCTAACAAGATTACAGATAAGCAATTGTTTTCAGACCTCACAGCGCATGTACCTTGTGTTTACTGAAGGGATAACATCTCCTGAACTTGTCAGTGTAAGGACTCAGCTACTGTCAGAGATGCTAGATATGCTAATCACTGCTATATAACCACCCACAGCCTGTGGAGACAGAGTGAGTGTAAAACTGCTTGTAACTCAGTGAAACCGCATGCTGAGAAAACCCCTTTTAAGCCTTTGTAGTTATAGAACAGCTAAATTTGCTAATCACTGCTTTAGAACTACACACAGACTGACGAGGCAGGATGAATCTGAAGCTGCCTGTGATTCTGTGAAACAACATGATAAGACAAACCTCTTTAAGCATGCATATATTTGGTTATATAATACACTGTATTACTTATGTTGCATATCATATTATGTCTTTCAGTGTAAAACTGGTAGGCATACTATTGGGTCCTATTTCTGACAGGGCCAAAAGAGAATACACAGAAGGTAGACCTGAAGGCCTTCATTAGGACCTTAGCAACCATGTAAACTCATTGGCTCCCTGTGAACACATCACAGGGAGTGCCAATGGAGTGGAAACCCTCTCCCTCTGAAACTACTTAGATGACGTGGTCGCTATTCGCCGCAGCATCTAAGGGGTTAATCAGCTCAGCCATTAGAGCAGGGTCCTAGCTGTCATCAAATAGCTGCTTCACCTAGCACAGGATACCTGTGCCAGCTTATTTCTGCCCTGGCTGACAAAAGATGTATTGTGGTTCATAGGTTAAAAACATTAAAAATAAACTCTTGTATAAATTCTGGTATAAGAAGATGTATATAAGCGTGTACTTTGGATAGCAGAAAGGGTTGGAAGGGCGTGTTGAATTTCTAGCTGTGGATTAAGTGCTTTAACACTTATGTACTACAAATGATATACTAAAAATGAAGGTGTACAAGTTATATACTGATAATAAAGGTGTACAGATTATGCAGTACAAATGGTGTACTACAATTTAATTAGTACAAAAAAACCTGTGCTTAGTATTGCAAAGTTGCAATAACTGGCACAACCGCTATGTATGGAGTGAGCAAAAAGGAACCAGTGTAAACCACAATGCAAACAAAGTACAATGGCAACACTAATTGACTAACAACTGGTACACAGGGAGAGAGGACCCTGCCCACAAAGGCTTACAATCTAAAAAGGAGGAGGATTGAGATAGAAGGTGGTACATACCTGTCTACCTGTTGAGGGGCCCTGTATACCTGCCTGCCTACCTACTGAGGGGGCCTTTATACCTTCCTTCCTACTGAAGGGTACTATATATCTACCTACTGGGGCCTATATACCTGCCTACCTACAGAGGGAGCTATATATCCACCTGCCTCCTGAGGGGGCTATATACTTACCTAACTATTAGGTAATGTTCACACGGCTTATTCACGCCGTAATTGCAGGAAGGATTTCGCCTGCAATTACGGCGTGTGCTCGGCAGCGGGGAGGGGGCGGGGGACCGTCAGCCCGCTGGCCCCATAGACATTCATTAACCACGGCACGTATCCCGCCGTGATAATTGACAGACGTAATCCATAGTTCTCTATGAGAACTGTGGATTACTGTAATGACTGGGACGGATTTCAGCCGTAATTCAATCAGTACGGCGCGAATTACGGACGGAAATCCGTCCCAAAATAAGCCGTGTGAACATACCCTTAGGGTCCCTATCCATATAACTTCTAGCTACCTACTTAGCTACCTAATGGAGGGCCCAGGAGCCTTCTTATCTAGTGGGGACCTCCTTATTTCTGCCATGTCTGCCAGGGTCCTTAAGGGGTTAAAAAGTTTATTTTTTAATGTATTTTATAAATTCTAATATAAGATGTATATACTGATGCAATTTGGATAGAAAAAAAGAACAGGCTCCTATGGGTGATTATATACAGTAGCTGTATTTTTTCCTATCAAAATATGGTAAGGCATTGTTCACACAGCATTTTTTTTTCTGCATTTAAAAACACATTTAAAACCAGTTAGCAGTATTTTTGGTGAAGATTTTTATTTCGTACTAACATTTTCCCAGGCATTTTAGTTCTATAGAGAGGACCAAAAATGTTTTATTGGGTGCAAGCTGTGTTTTGATAAAAATGCCATTCCTAAGAAAAAATGCACGGCAAACTTCTGAAGGGATTCCTGAAGACTTGGCAACCCTGAATAGACTTTAACATTCCAGACTTTTCCTACTGTACACCATATTTAACAAACCCTGGAAGTGAAGTACAATACTTTCTAGGTGTCCACCACTTACATAACCTGTTGCCACGCTGCAGAAAAAGCAGCACAGGTAGATTTTACAGAAGAATTGTTGCAGCCAAATCTATGGTGTGTAAATTTGCTAAAGCCACCCTTATCTCAAATTGAGTTTTTGTTGCATTTTCCAAATTCATCAAAAAACATGCAATTTAATTTTTTGAATTTTTTTTAAAAAAAAGCAAGCAACCAAAAATGCATGTGTTATTTACTTAACTCAGATTTCACCTGTGCTCCAAATTTGAGTTTACTTATAAAGACATGCATTTTTTAAACGTATACATTTTTCTGCACGTGTTTTTGATATAGTTGAAAAACTTATGGCATCCTATCAAAGCAATGCACTGTAAATTGATTTTGGTGATCTTTGCCGAAGTTGTATTTTTGGGGGGCACAGATTAAGTTCACAAATAAATTAGTGCAGAATTTTGTTTTTATTTGTTTTATTATTATTCTTCTTCTTCTTATTATTATTATTATTATTATTATTTACACCATTCACATTTCACACTAAATATCCAGTTAGATGAATTCTGCAGGTTATTACGGTGTAGATACCTAATATGTGTAGTTTTTTTTGTGTGTGTGATGTATGCACAATAACTTTTTTATTAAATATTTATTTTTTTTTATTATGTATTTTATTTCTTTTTTTTCTACACTTTGTTTTTTAATTTTTTTTCTTTTTAATCATTAAGGGATAAGTATTGTACATTTTTTTTTTAAAAAACTTAGTAATGTATTAGCCTATTATATGCTAATACCTTAGAATCTGTGCTTGTTATATTTTAGGTCCCCAAGACTGACTGTACAGACATTACTCCATTGAGTCACCAGAAGTCCCGATCACCGATGGAGCAGGGGAATGCCCTCTGATTATGCTACAGTCACGGACCGTGGCAATTAAAGGGTAAAGCGCCGGGGATCAGAGGTTTCCTCCGTCACTTACGAAGACTGCTCTAGGAACGGAGCTATTAACTACAGCTCTGCTTCTAGCACAGCTGCGGTGCTGGGAGCTGCAAAACTCCTTTATCTGCAGCAACGTCGGTGGGCAGACGTTAAGACGTTAATAACATGTCTTGGTACTGCAAGCTACCCATTTTTTTATTACCTTTTTCACCATCCTCTGTATCTGCTCCAGTTCAAGTATGTCCTCCTTTTACACTTGTAAGGGTTGAGACCACCCATACATACAGTATTGTGGCGTGTACAGTATAGTGTATATGTTTGTATAAAGTAAATAAGGTGTTAGAGATTGCTAGGTAACTTTAAATGGGCAGGGGTGCTTTAAAGGGGTTCTCTCACCATACCTTTTTATAGCGCTACAGGCAGCTTTAGACCCACACTTCTTGGCTAGTATGTGGGCATTTCTACAGCAGTGATCGACATATAAGCTCTGCTATTCCTAGCTAAGCCTGTTACAGTGACATAAGTGCATGAAGTATTAAAACTCTAAAGATACTGAAAGAGCACAAGGCTACAGAGTCTAAAAGGGTTAACCCCTTAACGACCATGCACCATCTTTTGACGTCGGCTGGTGCGGGTCGTTCGTCTACAGCGACGTCTTTTGGTGTCGCTGTAGACTTCGAGGTTTGTGGCGCCCGGCGAAGCAGCTGCACTGGGATCGGGGCTGTGCTACACAGCCCAGATCCAAGAGCATCTACTGCGAGCATCGGGGAGCGGAGTAAACCTCCGCAACGTGGTGCTCTAACCCTTTGATTGCAGAGGTGCGTTACCGCAGCGCAATAAAAAGGGTTCCCCTGCTCTGTCGGGTGATCGGAACACCCGGTCACCCGACAGAGCTCGGGGAACGGCTGCACAGTCAGCCCTGGGGACCTAGAGTGGCCCCAGAGCTGTCTGTGTAACAAGCCAGGGACCTGGACACACTGTGTGCTGTCCAGATCACTGCCTGTGTCAGACTGACATAGATTATAATGTATTAGCATATATGAATATGCTAATACATTACTAAGTGTTAAAAAAAAAAATGAGCAGTTCTCCCTTCATGGGATAAAAAAAAAAAAAAAAAAAAAAAATTGAATAAAAAAATAAAAAAAATATTTAATAAAAAATAATTGTGAATATATTACACACACAAGAAAACCCTACACATACTCGGTATCCACATGACCGCAATAACCTATAGAGTTAATCTAACAAGTTACCGTAAGTGTGAAATGTGAATGGTGTAAAAAAAACAATTTAAAAAAACTAAAAAAAGTAAAAAAAAATAAAAAAAAATTCTGCAATTATTTATAAGTGAACTTGAACTATACTCCCATAAAGTACAACTTGTCTCGAATAAAACGAGGCCTCATACAACTGTGCCATTGAAAAAATAAAAAAGTTACAACTGTTGAAATGCGAGGAGGCAAAAACTAAAAAAAATTCTGGTCATTAACTACTTTTCAGGCCTGAGGTTTAAGGGGTTAAAGCATGTCAGTAAGTAATGTAAACAAGCTCCCATCTTTCAAGATAAGAAACAGTAGGGAGTGACATCACCACCCTGACCACTTTTGCAGCCTACAAGAGCAGGGACAGCTGGTAACTATTGAAGCTTGTGAACGCAAGCATGAAATAAGGCCTGCTTCTAAATCTGAAGAGAAGTAAAATCAGAAAAACAATGTATTTGGTAAAAATCTTTATTTACCTTTGCCAACATGTTTAGGGTGCTTTCAAATGGAGCGTTTTTGGTGCATTTTTTGTGCAGAAATGTACAGCATTAATTTCTGTGCCTTTCTGCACAAAAACATCCAAAAATGCTCCAAAAAATGCTCCGCGTGACAGCACCCTTAGGCAGGGGCGTAACTAGAGAAGCCAGGGCCCCAAAGCAAACTTTTGGATGGGCCCCCCACCTCCCTGACCATGAACATTTACCAGGATATGCTGTTAGATAATGTAGATAATACAAAGGGTAAATATCTCACCATACATATCATCATCATACTGCTACCAAACAAATCCACTACACCAAAACCAACATTACCAATAACTCTATTACATAGGAACCTGATTATACCGCCAGAACATGACCACAAAGTGACTGAATAATACCCCTACACTATTACTGATCAGTACACAAAGACCAATAATACCGCACTATAGTGACCATATAGTGGTATATACTAGTGTACACAGGCTCTGCAGACTGTATATTACCTCCATACAGTGATCATATAGTGGTAGATATCAGATACACAGGTGCTTTGCAAATAGTTTACTTACATTTAGGGCCTCACAGGTGGCGTCTTGTCTGAGGAGTCGTTCAACATTCTCTTTTTTCTCTATTCGGTCCAGACCTCCTGATGACTTCCTCCCCCCACCACTCGTCCTGTGAATTTACAACACAAATACCTGAGACTCTTCACTTTTTTTAATCATTTTCCCCAGTGAGTGCCCCCGCCCCTCATATAAAAACTCCCCATTTATAAGGGGCCGAAATGGTAAGAATTACCCCCTGGTAATTATGGGGCTTCCCCAGTCGGTATGTAGGTACAACGGGGCCCCCAGGCGATAGCTAGGTAGCTTAGCACCCACCGGGCAGTAGCTAGGTAGCTTGGGGAGATGTAGGCAGCTTCAGGCCCCCGGGCAGTAGCTTAGGGTTCCTATGTAGGTAGAATGGGGGCCCCCTGTAGCTTAGGCCACCCCTGTAGGTAGAAAGGGGGCCCTCTGTAGATTAGTGCCCCATTGTAGGCAGAAAAGTCCCTCCCCCCCTGTAGATTTGGGCCCCCTTGTAGGCAGAATAGTTCCCCCCCCTGTAGATTTGGGCCCCCTTGTAGGCCGAATTGTTCCCCCCCCCGTAGATTAGAGCCCCCTTGTGGGCAGAATAGTTCCCCCCCCCTGTAGTTTTGAGCCCCCTTGTAGGCAGAATAGTTCCCCCCCCTGTAGATTAAAAGCCCCCTTGTAGGCAGAATAGTTCCCCCCCTGTAGACTACAGCCACCTTGTAGGCAGAATAGTTCCCGCTCCCCCTGTAGATTAGTTCCCCCTTGTAGGCAGAATATTTCCCCCCCCCTGTAGATTAGAGACCCCTTGTAGGCAGAATAGTCCCCCTGTAGTTTAGGGCCCCCTGTAGGCAGAATAGTTCCCCCCCTGTAGATTAGAGCCCCCTTGTAGGCAGAATAGTCCCCCCTGTAGATTAGGGCCCCCCTGTAGGCAGAATAGTCCCCCCCCCGTAGATTATAGCCCCCTTGTAGGCGAATGTCCCCCCCTGTAGTTTTGACCCCCTGTAGGCAGAATAGTCCCCCCCTGTAGATTAGAGACCCCCTGTAGGCATAGTTCTCTCCCCCCCTTGAGGGCCCCCTGTAGGCATAGTTCCCCCCCCCAAGCATTAGGGCTCCCTATAGGCATAGTTCTCCTCCCCCCCTTTTAGGGCCCCCTGTAGGCATAGTTCTCCCCCCCCCCCCCCTTTAGGGCCCCCTGTAGGTATAGTTGTTCTCCCCCCCCTTTAGTGCCCCCTGTGGGTTTAAGTTTCTCCCCCCCTTTGGGGACCCCCCTGTAGGTCTAGTTTCCCCCCCCTTTAGAGCCCTGTAGGTATAGTTCTCCCCTCCCCTTTAGAACCTCCTGTAGGTATAGTTCTCCCCCCCCTTTAGAGCCTCCTGTAGGTAAAACTTCTCCCCCCCCTTTAAAGCCCCCTGTAGGATTTACCTCTCCCCCTTTCGAGCCTCCTGTAGGTATAGCTCCCCCCCCTTTAGAGCCCCCTGTAGGGATAGTCCCCCCTGTAGATTAGAGCCCCCTTGTAGGTATAGTCCCATCCCCTTTAGAAGCCCCCTGTAGCTATATTTCCCCATCCCTTTTGAGCCCCTTGTAGGTATTATTTCCCCCCCCTTAAGAGCCCTCTGTAGGTTATAGTTTCCCCGCCCCCCCTTTAGAGCCCCCTGTAGGTATACTTCTCCCCCCCCTTTAGTCCCTGTAGGTATAGTGCCCCCCCCCTCCTTAAGAGCCCCCTGTAGGTATACTTCTCCCCCCTTTAGAGCCCCCTGTAGGTATACTTCCCCCCCCCTTTAGAGCCCCCTGTAGGTTATAGTTTCCCCCCCCCCCTTTAGAGCCCCGTAGGTATTACTTATCCCCCCTTTAGAGGCCCTGTAGGTATAGTGCTCTCCCCCTCCTTTAGAGCCCCTGTAGGTATAGTCCCCCCCCCCTTTAGAGCCCCCTGTAGGTATAGTGCTCCTCCCCCCTGTAGGTATACTTCTCCCCCCCCCTGTAGGTATAGTCCCCACGCCCCCTTTAGGGCCCCCCGGAGCTATTACTTCCCCTGGCCGCGCTCCCCTGGTTCCGTCTCCCCCGCCCAACCCTGCTGCTTTAGGCTTGGGCTGCTGACCCGTTTTGTACGGCAGGGCCCAGGGAGACACAGTCTCCCTGCCCCGCCGTTTCATCTTGATTGTATGCGCGTCGCACGGACGTGCATACAATTAAGAGAGGGCCTCTGTGAAGCAAGGGGCAGAGCCTGCCGGCGGCGGCCCCCCCCTTGCTCACAGACCGCTCTGCACCCGCCCCAGTGAACTCTTGTGTTCACTGCCGGCGGGCCCAGGAGCGGCATCTCCGGGGTAGCAGAGGTGATAGCAGCTGCCCCGGGGCCGCGGGCCCCCCCCCAAGCCCACGGGCCCCCGTAGCAACTGCTACCCCTGCTACCCCTGTAGTTACGCCCCTGCCCTTAGGGTATGTTCACACGGTGTGTTTAGTCCGTGTGAACATACGCTTTCAGATACGTGTTTGAATCCGTCTGTCGGACCCTAAACGGACCCAAACACACATCTAATAATGAGCAATGTGATTTTACATTGCTATTAACTTGAAACACGCATCGGCGTTCACACGAGTGATCACCAATGCGTGTCTCATTGCGTCTTTTGGATCCATTCCAACATATGAAATGTCAGTTCTTGGTCCGAAAGACGCAGCAGGAGCCCTATATTAAACTATAGGGTGCGATCCTGCTGCATCCAACACGCATCCAAACACTCAGCTCCAAAATCGGATCCAAAAATGCTGTGTGAACTGCCCCTTAGAGCTAATCAATTAAATGGGAATACCCCTCTAATTACCACAGAGTCCTGCAGCCAATCAGTGTGAGGGAGAAGGGAGGGACTACAGGCCTGTGAAAATAGAGTTTGTCATGTCCTAGAAGTTTTAGGGCGTGTTCCCACTGCACAGGACAAATACGGTATTTGTCCTGTTTTGCGCCCGTCCCCACGGCCGCGGGGGGGGGGGGGGCTTTTCTCCGCGATGAGCAGAGAACAGCCCTCCCCCTCCATTGAGAACCCACATCTTCCGTCGGGAAACTGGACGGAAGATGGTGCTTCTACAATGTTTTACCGCCGGCGACAAAACCTGTGCAGTGGGGACTGCTGCACAGGTTTTGCATAGAGCACCATTGTGCTCATTTTCGGCCGGTTTTTCAGGCTGTCTGAAAAAACCGCAAAACCGGCTGAAAAACAGGCCGAAAACCCTTGCCGTGGGGACATGCCCTTAGGCCTGTTATTTTTCACGATAGAAAAGTACGCGGCTCGCCCGTTCCACCCACGATGGGCCAAAAAATTCCGTTCGGATTGCCGCCGCGGATTGACGACGGCAATCCGGACGGAAAAACAATTGACATGTCAATTATTTCCGGACGGATTCACCACCTACAATGATTGTAGATGGTGAATCCGTCGGGAAATCAGTTACAAATACGTGCCACACTTAGTGACACTTATTTGCAACTGATTTTCAACTGGTTTCAGAACGTATTTACATCGGAAATCCGTTGTAAATACGTTCTGAAATAAGCCGTGTGAACGAGGCCTTAAGCTCTAGTTCAGTTGAGTTAAAATGATCTGCATCAGGGATCACCCACTCACTTGTCAGCGGTGAGGTAGAGCAGGATAACAGGCAGATCACCAGCCTTGGAGCTCATAGGAGGGAGAAAGTATATTATTCGTTATTGTAGGGAAGAAGTTATTGGTGGCTTTCTGCTCTCCAACACTACTATTAGCCATCACCGGGACCGTGCAGGCTAGTGTTTGAAGTCAGAGTAAAGGCCTGAGAGACCGAGACTGATAAATTGCTGGTGGTCATTGCAACAACAACGCTGATAATTTTTTTTTTTTTGCAGATCACCCTTTTTACCAATTCTTTCCTATTTGGAAAGGGAGCCACGTCCAATGTAACATTAGGTTAAAAAAGTGCTCCTATTGCAATTCCCTAATATGCTAATATGGTTTCAAACCTGAACTTTACTTCACTGTCATAGATAGTTTTTTTTTTTTCCCTTAAACATAAAGCATCCGAATAGTGAATGTGATTTATCAATAGTAATATAAAGTGTCAGAATGACAGAAATAGCATAAATTATGCCTAATGTTTAACGTTTCACACAACCAAACGTACAGCTTTCCGTTTGCAAACGTGGCTCATAGACTTCAATGCAAAAAAAAAAAAAAACAGTATCATAGCATATATGATTTTTTGCAGGACAGAATAGAGTAGTGCACTATGCTTTTCTGAACTTTAAAAAAAAACAGTATATGGACACAAATGGAGTCAAACATAGTCACATGTACGCCCCGTTGACCCATTATGATCTATGGATATGTCAAACTGTACCTTCCAATATTTTATTGATATCAAAACATTTACTTTAATGTAAGCCATAAACCTAGATTGAACTGGCCCGTATCAACACTATTATAAATGTGGCGCGTTGTAAGACTGTCTAATCTAACTTTACACTGTCTAAGAGTTGCACAGTATTGATAAATCCTCCAGTCTAAAAAAAAAAAAAAGTCTTTGAAGCTTTTTTTATACATTGTGTGAAATGTATACGTGTTTTGTATGTGTGCTTCATCAGAAATCACCACATAATGATAGAAGTTTTTTGTTAAAAAAAGCAGATACAAACTTATACCAATGTACCCCTGTAAGTTTGATGTATACGTTAAAAAAACATAGACATACACAATACAAAGTATATGTTTTGAAACTTTTTTAGGCATGTTTTTTGAAAAAAAAAACAAAAAACTTTTCTCTTTAACGTATATTAAAAATGTAGTGTGAACATAGCCTATATCTGGCCCATGTTCGAATTGTCTAGTCTAAGTTTACATCTTTTATAGGTTGGCTTACTTTTTGCCACAAACTGCGAAAATTCTGTTGCAAGCTAAGCCACGCCTCTTTCCTGTAAAGTTACTCCCCCTTTTATTGAGGCTACTTTATCGGAAGAGGCACAGAAGTGTCTAGAAACTGTTTAAAACACATGAGGCACTTTTATCAAGGCAGTTGTGCCAGAATTCAGAAACAATTTTCCCAGAAAATAAAGGCGAGCATGCTCTACGCCACACTTATCTTGTGTTTTAAATACTTTCTAGACAATTCTTGCCTCATATGACAAAAAGGTGTGGCCTTGGTAAAAGGGTGTGGCTTGGTGTGCTGCAAAATTTGCCACAGTTCGTAAAATAAAGTAAGCCAACTTATCAAGAGTGTAACGTTCTAATACGCATCACATTTATCAGCACTATGCTAAATTGTAAGACTGTCTAGTCCATGAGCGGAACTACCAGCGTAGCAGCTGCTGCGGGGCCCACCGTCACTAGAGTGTCCAACTGGCAATGAACAGTAACTTAATTTTCACTGCTGGCTGGGCCCTGTTATAACATCCTGTCACTTGTCACTAGCGGGACCGGACAGGCCTGGAATGACAGGCAACAGCATCGTATGACAGGACCCGGCCCGCAACTTACTGTTCACTGCTGGCCGGGCCCTGTCATAACATCCCGTCCCCTGTCACTAAGGGGCTCGTCTGTTCCTGGCACTGGCCTATTGCCTGTCACTAGTGGGCCAGTCAGACTCAGACACTAGGCCGTCACCTGTTACAAGGGGGCCCATCCAGTCCCAACACTGGCCCATCGCCTGTCACTAGGAGGCCTGTCCTATCCTGACACTGGCCCATCGCCTGTCACTAGGGGGCGCATCCTATCCTGACACTGGCCCATCGCCTGTCACTAGGGGGCGCATCCGATCCTGACACTGGCCCATCGCATGTCTCTAGGGGGCGCTTCCTATCCTGACACTGGCCCGACGCCTGTCACAAGCGGGCCCTTCTGTTCCTGCACTGGCCCATCGCCTGTCACTAGAGGGCCTGTCTGGTTCTGACACTTGCCTGTCGCCTATTGCTAGGGGGCCCAATAAAGAAACAAAGCAAGCTTCAAATAAAAAAAAAAACAATGTCTGTAGTGTGTTTTATATTTGCCTGCTGCTGCAATTTTCATCTAAAAACACTGCAAAGCACTGGCCTGTCGCATGTCACTTGGGGACCTGTCCAGTCCTGACAGTGGACTGTCTCCCATCACTAGGTGGCCCATCCGGTCACTAGCGGGCCCATCTGGTCTCAACATTGGCACGTTGCCTATCACTAGGGGACCTGTCTGGTCCCAACACTGGCCTGTCGTCTGTCACTAGGGGTTCCGTCCTATCCTGACACTGGCGTATCTCCTATCACTTGAGGGCCTGTCCAATCCCAACACTGGCCCATTGCCTGTCACTATGGGGCCCGTAAGAATCCAACACTGGCCCGTCGCCTGTCACTATGGGGCCCATCCAGTCCCGACCCTGGCCTGTCGCCTGTCACTAGGGGGCCTGTCCGGTCCTGACACTGGACTGTCTCCCATCACTAGGGGACCTGTCCGGTCTCGACACTGGCCTGTCTCCCATCATTAGTCTCCAATCCTGACACTGGCCTATCACCTGTCACCATGGGGCCCATCCGGTCCCGACACTGGCCTGTCTCCCATCAGTAGGGGGCCGGTCCGGTCCTAACACTGGCTTGTCACCTGTCACTAGGGGGCCCCTCCGGTCCCAACACTGGCCTGTCGCCTGTCACTAGGGGGCCCATCCAGTCCCTACATGGGCTCGTTGCCTGTCACTAGAGGGCCGAATAGTCCAAAAAAGAAACAAAGCAAGCTTCAAATTAAAAAAAAAACAATGTCTGTAGTGTGTTTTATATTTGCCTGCTGCTGCAATTTTCATCTAAAAACACTGCAAAGCACTGGCCTGTTGCATGTCACTTGGGGACCTGTCCGGTCCTGACAGTGGACTGTCTCCCATCACTAGGTGGCCCATCCGGTCCCGACACGGGCCAGTCACCTGTGACTGGCCTGTCACTAAATGTAATTCCAGCAAAAAATAATTTTTAGTTTTGGATAGTGCAGGGAAGGGTTTTTACATTTGTTTTGCTGTCTGTGCCCTTTTTTAGTAGATTTCACCTAATGTTCTGCATCTCATGTGCAGCTGTGGCATGCTGGCACTTGGTTATCATAGTGCATGACTCAGTGTTGAATGTCAGCCACGCCCCATAAGTCTCCGTTTGTAACTAGGGGACGTATGTAAGTCGGAACGATGTAAATAGGGGACTGCTTGTAGTGTTTTTTGCAAAACTGCAAAGCCCTGACCTGTCACTAGGGGACCTGTCCGGTCCTGACAGTGGACTGTCTCCCATCACTAGGGGGCCCATCGTCTGTCACTAGGGGTCCTGTCCTATCCTGACACTGGCCCATCGCTTGTCACTAGGGGTCCTGTTCTATCCTGACACTGGCCCATCGTCTGTCACTAGGGGTCCTGTCCTATCCTGACACTGGCCCATCGCTTGTCACTAGGGGTCCTGTCCTATCCTGACACTGGCCCATCGCTTGTCACTAGGGGTCCTGTCCTATCCTGACACTGGCCCATCGCTTGTCACTAGGGGGCCTGTCCTATCCTGACACTGGACCATCGCTTGTCAATAGGGGTCCTGTTCTATCCTGACACTGGCCCATCGCTTGTCACTAGGGGTCCTGTCCTATCCTGACACTGGCCCATCACTTGTCAATAGGGGTCCTGTCCTATCCTGACACTGGCCCATCGTCTGTCACTAGGGGTCCTGTTCTATCCTGACACTGGCCCATCGCTTGTCACTAGGGGTCCTGTCCTATCCTGACACTGGCCCATCGCTTGTCACTAGGGGTCCTGTCCTATCCTGACACTGGCCCATCGCTTGTCACTAGGGGCCCTGTTCTATCCTGACACTGGCCCATCGCTTGTCACTAGGGGTCCTGTTCTATCCTGACACTGGCCCATCGCTTGTCACTAGGGGTCCTGTGCTATCCTGACACTGGCCCATCGCTTGTCACTAGGGGTCCTGTTCTATCCTGACACTGGCCCATCGCTTGTCACTAGGGGTCCTTTCCTATCCTGACACTGGCCCATCGCTTGTCACTAGGGGTCCTGTTCTATCCTGACACTGGCCCATCGCTTGTCATATAGGGGTCCTGTCCTATCCTGACACTGGCCCATCGCTTGTCACTAAGGTCCTGTCCTATCCTGACACTGGCCCATCACTTGTCACTCCGGTCCTGTCCTATCCTGACACTGGCCCATCGCTTGTCACTAGGGGTCCTGTTCTATCCTGACACTGGCCCATCGCTTGTCATTAGGGGTCCTGTTCTATCCTGACAACTGGCCCATCGCATTGTCACTAGGGGTCCTGTCCTATCCTGACACTGGCCCATCGCTTGTCATTAGGGGTCCTGTTCTATCCTGACACTGGCCCATCGCTTGTCACTAGGGGTCCTGTACTATCCTGACACGGGCCCATCGTCTGTCACTCCGGTCCTGTTCTATCCTGACACTGGCCCATCGCCTGTCACTAAGGTCCTGTCCTATCCTGACACTGGCCCATCGCCTGTCACTAAGGTCCTGTCCTTTCCTGACACTGGCCCTTCGCTTGTCACTTCGGTCCTGTCCTATCCTGACACTGGCCCATCGCCTGTCACTAAGGTCCTGTCCTATCCTGACACTGGCCCATCGCCTGTCACTAAGGTCCTGTCCAATCCTGACACTGGCCCATCGCTTGTCACTAGGGGTCCTGTTCTATCCTGACACTGGCCCATCGCCTGTCACTAGGGGTCCTGTCCTATCCTGACACTGGCCCATCGCTTGTCACTAGGGGTCCTGTTCTATCCTGACACTGGCCCATCGCTTGTCACTAGGGGTCGTGTCCTATCCTGACACTGGCCCATCCCTGGTCACTAGGGGTCCTGTCCTATCCTGACACTGGCTCGTCGCCTGTCACTAGGGGTCCTGTTCTATCCTGACACTGGCCCATCGCTTGTCACTAGGGGTCCTGTTCTATCCTGACACTGGCCCATCATCTGTCACTAGGGGTCCTGTTCTATCCTGACACTGGCCCATCGTCTGTCACTAAGGTCCTGTCCTATCCTGACACTGGCCCATCGTCTCTCACTAGGGGTCCTGTCCTATCCAGACACTGGCCCATCGCTTGTCACTAGGGGTCCTGTCCTATCCTGACACTGGCCCATCGCCTGTCACTAAGGTCCTGTCCTATCCTGACACTGGCCCAACGTCTGTCACTAAGGTCCTGTCCTATCCTGACACTGGCCCATCGTCTGTCACTAAGGTCCTGTTCTATCCTGACACTGGCCCATCGCTTGTCACTAGGGGTCCTGTTCTATCCTGACACTGGCCCATCGTCTGTCACTAGGGGTCCTGTCCTATCCTGACACTGGCCCATCGTCTGTCACTAGGGGTCCTGTCCTATCCTGACACTGGCCCATCGACTGTCACTAGGGGTCCTGTCCTATCCTGACACTGGCCCATCGCTTGTCACTAGGGGACCTATTGTTCCTGACACTGGCTCGTCGCCTGTCACTAGGGGGCCCATCCGATCCCGACACTGGCCCATTGCCTGTCACTAGGGGGCCCGTAAGAATCCGATACTGGCCCGTCGCCTGTTACAAGGGGGCCCATCCAGTCCCAACAGTGGCCTGTCGCCTGTCACTAGGGGACCTGTCTGGTCCTGACACTGGACTGTCTCCCATCACTAGGAGGCCCATCTGGTTCCGACACCAGCCCGTTGCCTGTCACTAGGGGGCCCATCTGGTCTCGACATTGGCACGTTGTCTGTCACTAGGGGACCTGTCCGGTCCCGACACTGGTCTGTCTCCCATCATTAGCCTCCGATCCTGACACTGGCCTTTCACTTGTCACTAGGGGGCCCGTCCGGTCCCGACACTGGCCTGTCGCCTGTCACAAGGGGGCCCGTCCAATACAAGTTTCAAATAAAAAAAAAAAAAAATAAAAAATGTTGCTTGTTGTATATTTGCCCGCTGCTGCAATTTTCATCTAAGGCCATGTTCACACGGCTTATTACGGGGCGTATTTGCGGACGTAATTACGTCCGCAAATACGTCCCAAAATACGTTTCAAATAAGTGTCACAAAGTGTGGCAAGTATTTTGCGTCGTAATTAAATTCCCCAGTCTTTACTATAGGGAATTTACGTCACGAAATACGCCTCAGTAAGTGACAGGGGACTAAATTCTACGATCGTATTTACATGGCGAAAAAACGTCGCGGAAATACGCCTCGTGTGAACGACGAGGTGTATTTTACATTGGAATCAATGCTAATCTAATTGTTCATTATTTGAAACGTATTTCGGGACATGTTTGCAGACATAATTACGTCCGCAAATACGCCCCGAAACAAGCCGTGTGAACATAGCCTAAAAACCCTTGAAGAAATGTATGCGGTTTAAGTAGTGTTTTTTGCAAAACTGCAACATGTGAAACAACTTTTTTGGCCTCACCTCTTCCACAAATTTTGAATTCTTTTTAACTAGGTATTAAAAGCATAAAATAAATGGAGCGCACAAAACATACTTAACTTTTTCTGCAAAAATCTCTCACTTTTTTTGTACGTGTTTTCTGCAGTATTTTATTAATTATGGTATAATATTTAAGCTAGAATCTGTGAGGTATGAATTGTTCTAGCATTTTAGAAAATAGTTTTTAATGGTCATTTTTTCTTTTCTTTATTGCTTAGTAATTTTTTAATGCTAGAATACCTCTATTCGCTGCCTGTAAGTGGCCCTAGCTCTCCCTAGAATAGACATTGTAAGGGTTAACGTCACCCAGCCTGTGTTTTAGACACCAGGCACTAGGTGTCCTTTTTGGCAAAGAGAGAGAAGGAGAGGGGGAAGGAAGGAGAAGGAGGAGTGGAGGGAAGGAGGGGGTGTCTGTTTTTACGTCTGGTTGCGTAGGAAAGATCATGGCGGATGGAGACTGATATCCCCCCCCTTCTCTGCCAAAGCCCGGGAGAAAAAAAATTGAATAAGCAGAGGGGTAAGTAAACATAAGGACTAGTGACTAAGGCAAGACAGTGCTTGCAGCGCACAAGCTGTTGTCCTATGTCATTGTCACTTTTACATCACATGGTGACAGAGAGCATGCACCAAGGCGTCCATACTGGGCCCTGCAGGTGAATAGGGTTAAAAGCTAGCTTTGGATTGAGCAGAGGAGAGAGCAGGAGGAGAGAAATGGCTGCTGTTCACTTGCTTGTGTTATGGTTGTAGATTAGGGGGAAGGGAGAGAGGGGGAGGGGAGAAAGGCAGCAAGAGGAGTGCATTACAAAATGATATGGGGCAGATGAGCGAATTGTGGAATAATTACGGTGTCAGTTGTGGGTGATTAGATTGCAAGCTCCGCTGGGCAGAAGTCTTTGTGCTCACGACATGTTTGTCTGTTCGGTGCAATCACTGTGGCAGCACTCCCTGTTTTCGGCTGTATTTACAGTGAGATCACAGGGGCAGCATTCCTGGTGCTGCGTACTCCTACATTAGATGTAAACTTATGTCTGGCAGCCCCTGGCCGTGTGGATATGCACATATTCATATGCATGGTATGCTCTGTGTAGAAATGTCATCGCCACCTAGCTTACTGTCCATTCATTCTCCTTACACCCTCAGAAATGACAGATCCTGCCTATACCTGACCTATATTATTGCACTGGCTGCTCTTAGATTGTAAGCTTGTACCCCAGATGGTCTCATTCACTTCTTCATATAGTACAGAGTCAGTAAAGTTTATCGCTGCCAGGAAGTCAGTGTTAGGATTTGCTTCTTGTGCCGGGACATGATATTTGCCATGTGCTTCTATGTCCCATTTGGTAATTTTGTATTTTAATCTAAAACCGCATATAAACTGGCACAGCAATATATGCATGACATTAAAGGTGCCCATACACAGTAAATGAAAGTCGTCTGAATCCCCAGAGTCTCGTACATGTTTAAGGGAGTGGGGTGCACGTTATACAAGCGTTCCAGATACATACCGGATGTCATTACCAAATTTATCAAATACATTCATACAGGTCGGGTCCACAGGGGTTCCCCGCAGTGGACCCAGGGTTTAAAATCTGCACTAATTGGTGCGGATTTATCATACCACAAATCTGCAATAAAATCCATACCAATTGGTGCAGGTCTTTGCATGCGGATTTAATACTGCAGGTCCACTGCAGGATTACGAAACACACTGTGGTCCCGAGCTGTATGACGTACCCTTATGTATAAAGAGTTTAGGATTTGCTTATCCTAATAACTTACTCAATTAATAAAATCATGCTGTACGCCTAACTGCAAATTTCTGATAACACATCTTGATTGTAATGCTGTATTGTGCTACCATGACCGGTGGAGGCTTGCTACTGACAGTGTGAACTCTGCAACGTCTTTCTGTACAGATTCACTCTTCTTCGTGTTTATCGACTACAAACAGAACATGATGATGGACAAGAGAGTAAGGGTATGTTCACACGGCTTATTTTGCTGCGTATTTGTGCGCGCAGTTCGCCACGTATTGTGCTTTATTTGTTGGGAAATGCACGCCACAATTACGGTAATTCATAGCTCTCATGGGGTATGTTCACACTGTACATGCCGCAATACGGCGGGAGCTTTGGATGCATGCGCTAATCAGCGCGTAATTCCAAAGAAGGGGTAAGGGGTGAGTCGGCCCCATTCACACACATTGTCAGTGGTGTGTAAGCGCCGCGAACAGTTGACGTGTCACTTCTCTCCCCTGGCGTATGATATGATCGTATTGTTCGCACGGGAAGATGACGCGTAATTCATAGCTCTCTCAGGGCTATGAATTACCGTAATTGTGGCAAAATGCACGCGCAAATACGTGGCAAAATGAGCCGTGTGAACAGACCCATAGAGAGCTATGCATTGCGCGTCGTTTCCCCGGGCGTACGTGACGATCGTATTGTACGCCCGGGGAGATACGTGACATGTCAATTGTGAATGGGGCCGGTACAGTATGCACCCCAATAAGCCGTGTGAACATACCCTAAAGGTGCATTTACATGGTAAAGATCAAATGCTGGTCGGGAAATGACGACCGGTATTAAGTCTTTTTTTGGTACGCAAGGGGTGGCTTTTGTCTGCGGTTTGTGGATTCAAGCTCTCCCCCTATGCACCCACATGTTCATGTTGCGGCTGAAAACCGGGCGGAAGAATGAACATGTTCTGAGTTTTTCGTTACACCGGCAGTCTAAAAAAACGTTCGGCAGAAAATCTGTGCAGTGGGGACCGCTGCACGGATTTTCCATTAAAGTCAGTGTAAAAGGTTGACAGTCGGTTTACAGACGACTTTCAAATCTTAAAACAGTCTGTAAAATCGACTGTAAACCTGTACCATGGTGACATTGATCACACAATGTTTTTTTGGGGCGGATTCCGCTCGTAACACCCTCCAAAAAAAAAAGTGTCATAAACAACTGTCAAATGTCTCCAACGTAAAGTTAGCGTCGTCTTCCAGATGACGC
Source organism: Phyllomedusa bahiana (assembly GCA_025379985.1). Lineage (NCBI taxonomy): Eukaryota > Metazoa > Chordata > Amphibia > Anura > Hylidae > Phyllomedusa > Phyllomedusa bahiana. The sequence continues at coordinate 124,305 of JAODAL010005380.1, read as the reverse complement.
CGATTTTACTTGCTTGTTGTCGCCGCTTATTGACATCTCAATTTTTTGAGGTGTTTTACACACCACCTATTATAGGGTATAAGATGCAGAAAATCTGCCTTGGAAATTCAGGGTCATCTGCTTGTCTGAATTCTGCGTTTACAAATGCGGAATTTCCGACGAGGACGGGATGCTGACATTTTCAGCACTGAATTATGCCATATAACGTACCCTAAAGGTAAGTCGAGGACACGACACTGAATTTCCAAAGCAGATTTTCTGCCTCCTACACATAATGGGCAGTGCAGAAAACACCTTAAAGAATTAGCATGTTAATTCTTTGTCGGCGTCAAAAAATAAATCAATGGGAGGCGTTTTAAAGTTGTGTTTGACACTTTCTTTGGAGAGGATTACGCACGAAATCCGCCCCAAAAGAGTGTAAAAAAAACCCATGTGAACATTCTCTAAGGTACACTACCTATATTTAATTGTTGGGCCAATAAGCTAAAGAATAACCAAGAAAAAGTGGTTCATCAAAATGACCAAAAACACCTACAACACCAACCACTATATTCAATTAAAAAAAGAGTCTTTATTAAATCACAAATATAAAATATCAAATACATACTTTAAAATAGTTGCAATAGTACCCACACAAAAGCAAGTGTGCATCCCCACCACTCACTTAAAAGTATACATTATGCAGCCAGGGTTATATAAAACATACCCCATATATATCAAATAACATTTAAAAGTATTATAAACACCTGACCTGAAAATAAACCAGTGTAGAATGAGGGTATAGGGAGCATCATTTTATTTTCTCCATCATTTCCAATGGAACTAGCGATAAAGGTTCAGACTGCAACCTGCACTGCAGATGTGAACTAGGCCAAACTGGAACATACACGTAGGCAGCAGGTCAGCAGCCAGGTAGGTGTCTCTTCATGTGCCAGTCTTTACAGTTTTACAATGTCATAAAGGAATCTGATCTACTGAATTTCGAAAACTTGTCTAGAATAGCACTGGGTAGTAAAGAGATACATAAAACAGACTTAGAAGTAGCATGTAACACCCAAACCCCAGAACTCGGGATCTGTTTTTTGGGGGAAGCGTCACTGCCAATGTTATGTCATGCAGACAGCCGGGTGATTTTTGTAGTTTTATTTATATTTTATCTTCTTTCTCTTCTTGTTATAGAGTGGATCCCTCTCTTTGCTTTCTCCATCCTACATTTGCATGCTGTGCAGAGCACTTGCCTTGGAGATCTCCACTACCTACCTGCTGAGCAGCTGCTGAAACATAGGAACTCCATGGAGACGTAACACTGAAGCCATTTCTTGTCTTCCTCCAAACTTTGGTCCGTTGAAGCTCATTGCTTGCTGTTTGCAGAAATTTAACCTCTCAGACTGTGGAGTCTTCATGACAACTGGGTGACTCCGGTCTGAAGAGTCGTAGAGCTGCCTCCATCAGAAGTTAAAGCATTACCTTACACCTGAAGATATGAGGAAACCTGGACATCTCAGGGGTAAGTATATGCTACAATTGATGATATATATATATATATATATATATATATGTATATACACACACACACACAGTGTATATATGTATATACACACACACACACAGTGTGTATATGTATATACACACACACACACAGTGTATATATACACACACACACAGTATATATATAATTGTCATAAAACACCCAGTGTATGTATTCTAAGGTTATTTAACCTCTTTATACATTATAGTTATAGCTTCCAAACGGAGGTATACAGGTTTTTCGAAGCCAGGAACATGTGAATACACAGAGTTGTACATAATGTTGGCTGGAACACCAAACACAAAAACACGAACCCAAATAAAACTTACCCTATATACTCGAGTATAAGCCGACCCGAGTATAAGCTGAAGCACCTACTTTTGCCACAAAAAACCGGGAAAGCTTATTGACTCGAGTATAAGCCTAGGGTGGAAAACGCAGCGGCTACTGGTGAATTTTAAAAATAAAAGTAGATACCAATAAAATTACATAGGCAGTTTAATGTCCCCCATAGGCAGATATAGGCAGGTATAGGCAGTTTGATGTCCCCCATAGGCAGATATAGGCAGGTATAGGCAGTTTAATGTCCCCCATAGGCAGATATAGGCAGTTTAATGTCCCCCATAGGCAGATATAGACTGGTATAGGCAGTTTAATGTCCCTCATAGGCAGATATAGGCAGGTATAGGCAGTTTGATGTCCCCCATAGGCAGATATAGGCAGGTATAGGCAGTTTAATGTATCCCATAGGTTGGTATAGGCAGCTATATGTCCCCCTAGGCAGGCTATAGGCAGGCAATTGCCCCCATAGGCAGGCATAGGTCCCCCTAGACAGGCTATAGGCAGGTATATGCAGGGTATAGGCTGGCATAGGTCCCCCTAGACAGGCTATAGGCAGATATAGGTCCCCTAGGCAGTACTGGGCGGGTATAAGGCGGATGGTTACTAGGCAGGTATAGGCATCTTTTTAAAAAACAAAAAACAACACTTACCTCGATCCCGCTGCCCCGGTCCCCCGGGCGCTCTCCTGCATCTTCTCGGCACAGGGGGTAAATGTCATCAGGCCGCGCACGCAGCGTGATGACACACTGCCTGTCCCAAAAAACCCTCCGGACGGCCGCGAGTTTGCGGCCGCCCAGAGTCCACTGCGGAGCAGAGCGCTCGCTCTCTGCCCCGCAGTGGTATCTCTTCACCTGTATGCGCTCCGGAGGAGTCGCATGCAGGGGAAGAGATAGCTGACCGCGCACAGGCCACCGCAGCACCCGAACGCTGTCAGCTGACTCGGGATTCATTTATATGCGCTCCTGAGGACCGCATATAACTGAAGCGTCCCTGTCGGCGCCCGGACCATCGCAGCGCCTGAGCGCCGAAGGTGACTCGAGTATAAGCCGAGGGGGGATTTTTCAGCACGGCTTATATTTGAGTATATACGGTACAAATACATTTTATTAAACAAATATAACAATACACAAAAGCAAATAAAAAGACGGTGCTGGAGAACTGAAGAATAACTGCTGGAAAGTAAGCCCCAATATAAGTAAATACACAATCTTATAATGTTAGTAGAAACAATACATAAACATATAAAGTAAATACAATAAGGCCGTGTTCACACGGCTTATTTGGGCGCGGATTGGCGCTGTACTCCGCGCTGGATTTGTGCTGCAGTACGGCGCCAATCCGTCGGAGTAATTACGGTAATCCACTGCTCTCATAGAGAACAGTGGATTCTGTCGCTCCTCCCCGCTCAGCGAATCCGCCGCGGGGGGAGAAAGTGACATGCACATTATCCAGTGAGCATAAATTCCAACTAACAAAGAAACAAAAAAGTTATTTAACATTACATAATGGGTAAATACTGACCAGCAGCACAAGAGTACACTCAACGCACGTTTCACTGAAGCTTCGACCCCTGGGACTAAACAAATGCCTTTTTTAACAACTACAGTAAAGAGAGCTTTCTGGACCCTTAAATCTATCAGACATTTTATCATATATCTTGTGGATATACCATGACTTTGCCAGAAATAAATACCTCTATGAAGAAGAAATCCAGAGGTTATACAGAAACAGTTTATTAGATTACTCATTTAAGTTGCTAAAAATCACACATTCAGCCCCCCAGTGCCCACCGTAACAGCGCCAGCTATACAGTACCCATCATAACAGTGCCATCAGTGGAATGTGGCCACCAAGAGATGACTATTATTTCATGAAGTATCAGGACAGAGATAAAGTATGTCAAAGCAAAGCACTGAGGAGTATTGGGGGTCGCTTGTTGTGCACCCCTGCTTTTTTCTCAGATTCTTTGCTGTAGAAAGTGGTAAAAGAGGTACTATTTGATCTAAAAGACACAGACCAGACCTTTTTATTTATATTGTTGTTAGCCTATTGCTCTCCCCGTTTGTATGGAATGGTGGTCATGCTATCTTAAGAGGGTTTTACCACAAAGTGGTACCACAGATTTCTCAGAGCTAGCTGCGAGCCGACCATGCATGGGAGCGAGGAGTGTGGCGCTTGTGACCATCCTCTCCATTCACTACTAAGGAAGTTCCCAATATATTGTAGCCGAGCACACTGACTTTTTCTGGAGCTCCCATAGAAGTGAATAGGGAGGGTGGTCTCAAGGGGCACCCTCCTCATTATCATGTACGGTCAGCTGTGCAGGGCATATTATTTGGTGGTAAAACCTTTTAACTATCTTCATCAGTCAAGTAATGAATGAAGCAGGAGTATGGAAGGTCAACTGCTGCTTCATTCAAATAAAGGAGGGGGCACAGGATCCTTGTTCTTGTGATCTTGGAACAACCCATTCAAACATGGCCAGAAATAGATTTTGCACACTTTCAAAGCCAATTTGACACACAGGGTTAATGGAGAGATTGTCTTTTTTTTTATTTTAGCAGCAGACTGGAAGGATGGTAGGAGACATGGTCGACCAGCGGACATGCACACACATCAAGGTATAGTTTAACACGGTCTGCTCTGTCTGATCTACTGAATAGAGATTTTTTTTCCAGAAACAGCACCACACCTGACTATGAGGTGACTGGCATTGTATGGACAGGTGTGACAAAAAGAATGAAAGCATGTTTTTAATCCTGCACAAGTGGAGGGGGTTGCATGAGAATTGCATGACAAGAATGGCAAAACATGCCACCTGTCATAATACCTTATCACTAACCGGGAGGAGTGAAAAAGAGATAGATGTTAGCAGTTTATTTTGGCTCATTTCATGGAGGTTTCTTTATGTTAACGCGGTGTATTGAGTCTGTGTGAACATATGTTTTTAGATGCGTGTTTGGATCCGTCTATTGGACCCCAAACGGACCCAAACACGCATTTAACATTATGCAATGTGAATTTACACTGCTCACAATGTAAAACACACATCAGCATTTTTCGGATCCGTTCCAAGAATTGACATGTCAATTCTTGATCCGAAAGACGCAGCAGGAGCCCTATTTTAAAACTATAGGGTGCGATCCTGCTGCATCCAACACGCTGTGTGTTGGATACATGTTGGATCTATTTAGGATCCAATCGCCGCTGCTTTTTTGGATGCGATTTTCGGATTCGAAACGGATCCAAAAACGCTGTGTGAATATACTGTTAGAGGTAAGTTTTGTTTGATTTCTTATGAACTTAGGAAACTCCAAAACTCCGGGTCCCAATACCATGGTCCCTCAAGACATTTTATGATATATCTTGTGGATATACCATGACTGTGTCAGAAATAAATACCTCTATGAAGAAGAAATCCATTGATTCCGTGAAGAACATTGTAAATTGAGACTATTGTAGTTTGAGACCATAACTATAAGGGCTTGTTCACACAGAATTTTTGGATCCGAAAATCGCATGTAAAAACACAGCGGCAATCGGATCCAACATGCAGCTGCTTGTTTGGATATGTGTTGGATTCAGCAGCATCGCACCCTATAGTTTATTATAGGGCTCCTTCTGTGTCTTTCAGACCAAGAATTGACATGACAACTCTTGGAACGGATCTGAAAGAAGGAGTGAGACGCGCATCGGAGATCACTCGTGTGAACGCTGATACGTGTTTTACATTGCAAGCAGTGTAAAATCACACCGCTCATTGTTAGATGCGTGTCTGGGTCCGTAGATGGACCCAAACATGCATCTAAGAACATACCCTAAGAGAAAATAATAGTTGTTTAAAAAGCCTTCAAAATGTCAACCCAAAATAAAATATAATGATTACTAATACAGAGATAGCAGGTTCTTGCTTATAAGGGTCTGTTCAAACAACATATTTGTGGGGCGTACTTTGGTTTCGTAATTACTATTACTTATAGAGTTCACGTGGCGTATTGCGGTGCGTACCTGTGAACGCTGCAGTGTGCCTGCTGTTGAAAGTATGCGCTGGCCAGCTTGAAAGAAGTGACATGTCACTTCTTTTTACGGGCGCGTGCTGTGTCAGGGAATACACCGGCTTATCTTAGCACTCAATGAGTGTTATGATTTGACAGTATTTTCGGGGTGTACTCCAGGCGCATTGCAGCGCAATTACGTGCTGAGGTATGCTGCGCAAATACGTCATGTGAACATAACCTTAAAGTCAGGTATAGCTACTGGAAGCTGCAGCTCACTTCTATGTCAAGAACAGAAGTTTCTTTAGTGTTTTATATAGTGTACAATAATAATAAACCTGATGTATAAAAGGAGTCACTTATCCTGTTACATATAAAGAGCAGTAAAGAACATGTAGTACTGGCCTGCACTGTGGAGAGGCGCTACTAGACCATCAATCACTGCATGCACTTCACTAATACAGATGACATAAAATTAAAACGTTCTTTTGAGAAATTTTGGTTTGGGGTTTTTCCCAGTCATTTGCTTGTGCCTCAGTTTCCGCAGTTCGTTACTTTTTTGTTTTGAGTGAAATGATTTTTCTCGGGACTTTTTATTTAGTAAAAAAATCTTTGGGAAATTGTTTAGTTTTTTTTCCCCCTTTTAAAATGCAAGTTAAGTTTCAACAATTATTTTTTTCCCATAAAGGGGCAAAAAAGGGGCAGAGGTGGAAAAATTTGTTGAAACCCAAAAATAACTTGGTTTTGAACCTTTTCAGTAGTATTTCCCCCTGGTAACCCAGTTTTAAAAAATAAGTGCCAAAAAAGGGCTTTGAGCAAAAACCTGTCGGGGGGTTTATGCTGCCCTATTTGGGGAGCAGGATATGTAGGGGAAGAGAACTGAGCCCCTGTGATATATTGGTTTTCTATGAAAAGAGGGGGAAAAAGCCTGGCCCCTAGTTAAAAAGGGTTATATGATAGAGGGGAGAGAAACGGGACCCTTGTGAAAATGGGGTTTTTTTATGTTTAAAAGGAGAGAACTCCCTCTGTAAATATTTTGGGAAAATTTATATGATAGAGGAAAGGGAAAGCTGGGGCTCTATGATATATCGGGTTTTTTGATAAAAGGGAAAAGGGGGAACCCTGAGCTCTGTGATATAGGGTTTTATGATTGAGGAGGAGAAGGGCTGGGGGCTTTTGGTGTTATAAAAGGGGTTATTTTTGATAGAGGTAGACAGTAACAGAGCCCTGTGATATTTTAAGGGGTTTATATGTTTTTAAGGAAAAACGGAGCTCTGTGAATTTTGGGTTTATAAAAATAGGGGAAAGAGAACTGACCTGTGGGGATAAAATGGGTTTTTATATGATAGGGGAGAGAAGCGGGACCCTTCCTGTGATTATATAGGGTTTTATGATAGGGGGGAGAGTACAGAGCTCGGGTAAAATAAGAGTTTTGTGATATTTTGGGGTTTAAATATGAAGAGGAGAGAAGCTGAGCCTCTGTAAAATTTATAAAAAGGGTTATAGGGTTTAAGAGGGGGAGAAGCTGAGCTCTGTGTATTTTGGGGTTATATGATAAAGGGAAAAAGAAGCGACCCCGTGATATATAGGGTTAAAATGATAGGGGAAAGAAAACCTGAGCTCTGTGAATATGGGGTTTATTTTGGATAGGGGGAGAGGACTGAGCTCTGTGATATATGGGGTTTTAATGATAAAAAGGGGAGGAAGCTAAAAGCTCTGGGGAAAATATGGGAAATTAATATGATAAAAAGGAAAAAGAAGCTGGTTTCTGGGGTTATTTTTGGGTTATATAATAGGGGTTAAGAAGTTAAAACCTCTGTGATTTAAAAGGGTTATTTGATAGGGGGATAGAAGTTTAAAACTCTGGTAAATAAATGGGTTTTTTATGATAGAGGGAGAGAAGCTGAGTTCTAGGATATATAGGGTTATATGATAGAGGAGAGAAGCGGGTTTCCCCCGGGGTTGATATTTTGGGGTTTTATATGATTGGGAAGGGAGAAAAGTGAGCTTGGGTATATAGGGTTTTATGATAGAGGATAGAAGTTTAAATCTGTGAAATATAGGGGTTTATGTTTAGAGGAGAGAAAGGGGAAACTCTGAAAATTTTGGGGGTTTTATAGGGTAGAGGGAGAGAAGCTGAACTCTGTGTTATTTTTTAGGGTTTTTTTGATAAGGAGGAGAAGCGAGCTCGGGTGATTTTTATTGGGGTTATATGTTAGAGGAGAGAAAGCTGAGTTTTGTAATTAAAGGGAAATATGATAGAGGAAAAGAAGCTGAGCTTTTGGAAAAAAGGGGTTTTTATATGATGAGGAGAAAAAGCGGGAGCTCCTGTGAAAATAGGGTGTTTTGATAAAAGGCAGAAAAACTGGAATTCTGTGATATAAAAGGGTGAAAAAGAAGGGGAAAAGGAACCTAAACCTAATTTATATAGGGTTATAGGGTAGAGGGAAGAAAGCTGAGCTCTGTTTTTAAGGGTTTAAAAATAAAAAGAGGGGGAAAAATAAATGAGCTCTTTTTAAAATAAAAGGGTTTTAAAAAAATTTTTTTAAATGGAAAAAAGGGCTGAGCTTTTGTGATATAAAAGGGTTATAAAATAAAAGGAGAAAAAATGCGACTCTTTTATAATATAAAGGTTTATAATAGAGGAGAAAAAGTGGGCTCTGTGATATATAGGGTTTATGATAAGGGAAAAAAAGTTTGAGTTCTTTTTTTATATAGGGTTATATGTAAAAAGGAGAGAAGTGGCCTTTTCGTGTATATTGGGTTTTTATAAATAGAGGGAGGGGAAAGCTGGGCTCTGTGTATAAAAGGGGGTTATATGATAGAGGATGGGAAAGTTAACTTTTGTAATAATGGGTTTTTATTTTGATAGGGGATAGAAGTTTAAAATCTGTAAATTTTAAAGGGTTTTTTAATGATAAAAGGGGGAGAAAGCTGGAGTTTTCTGGGGTTATTTTGGGTTTTATATAAATTAGAGGGGAAAAAACCCCAAACCCCTGTGATATTTTAGGGTTAAAAGGGAAAAGAGGGAGAGAACCGAGCTTTTGTGATATATGGGGGTTATTTGATACAGGGGGGTGAAGCCAAAGCTCTTTTGATAAATGGGGTTTTTTAAAATGATAGGGGAAGAATCTGAGCTCGGGGGTTATTAGGGGTTTATGAAAAGAGGGAGAGAACTGAGCTCTGTGATATTTTTGGGGGTTTTTTATGAAAAAGAGGGAGGGGTAGCAGAGCTCTTAAATATAAAAGGGTTTTTTATATGATAGAGGGGGAGAAGCTGAGCCCCTGTGATAAAAGGGTTATATGATAGAGGAAAAGAAGCTGAGCCCCTGTGCTATAAGGGGTTAAATGATAAAAAGGAGAAAAAGCGAGCTTTTTAAATAATATTTGTTTTAGATAGAGGAGAGAAACCTGAGCTCTTTTGATATATAGGGTTAATTGATAGGGAAAAGAAAGCTGGGCTCTGTGATATAAAAAGGGTTAATGATAGAGGGAGAAGCTGGCTCTTTTGAAAATATAGGATTACTTTTGATAGAGGAGAGAAGTTTGGCTCCGTGATATATTGGGTTTATTTTGATAGGGGAAAAGGGGAAGTTAAAATTTCTGGTAATAAAAAGGGTTTAAATATGAAAAGAGGAAGAAGCTGAGTTCTGTGAAAAATTTTGGGTTATATATAGGGGGAGAAAAGCTAAACTCTGTGATAATAGGGTTATTTAAATAGAGGTAAAAGGGGTTTAAACTCTTTTTGATAAAAAAAGGGTTTATTTTTAAGGGAAAGAAGCTGAGCCCCTGTGTCTATTGGGGTTATATGATAGAGGAGAAAAAGCTGACCTTTTTAAAAAATAAAAGGGTTATTTTGATAGAGGAGAGAAAGTTAGCCTGTGATATATAGGGTTTTTATGATAGAGGAGAAAGCTGAGTTTTGTGATAAAAGGGGTTTTATAATAGGGGAAAGAAAAAGCTGAACCCCCTGTGAAAATAAAAGGGTTTTAAAATGATGAGGAAGAAATGAGTTTCTGGATTTTTTACTTTATATGATAGGGGGAAGAGAAGCTGAGCCTGTGAATATGGGGTTTTATATAATAGGGGAAGAAGCTGGGTTTCTTTGATAATAGGGTTTATAATAGAGGAGAGAAGTTTGGGCCCTTTGATTTTAAAAGGGGTTTTAAAATGTTAGGGGAGAGAAGCTGATTCTGGGATAAAAAGGGGAATATAATAGGGGGGAGAAAAAACCCTTGGGTTTCTGTGTTATAAAGGGAGTTTATAGATAAAAGGAAAAAACGGGGGACCTCTCTGTTTATATAGCCCAAATTTCAAAATTTGGACTGGCCCAGGGGGGAAATCCAGGGGTGGACCCCTGACATTTTAAAAACTTGAATTTTCCCTTTTGGGGGGGACTGCATATACACCCTTTGGGGAAAGAGGCGAATCCAGGGGAAGAAGGGACAAAAAGAAAATGAGGCGGGTTTAAAAGGGGCCCATATACAGTAGCTTTAAGGTGAGCCCCAAGAATCAACTCCCCTGTTGGGCCCCCAGAATTAAATTCTATTGGTGGGACCTTGGCACCCCAGTCCGACACTGTATAACCCTATATATCACAAAAGCCCCCAGCTTCGGTCCCTCTGCCCATACCCTGCTGAAAAACCCGGGCTTTTAAAAGGTTTATTTTTAAAGGAAATTTCCAAAAAAGCCTTTTCCTTGTTACGGGTTTGGTTTCCAAAAGCATGAAAAATCCGACTGGTCCCCGGGATGAGAAGGGTGACGCATTCTCACTCGCTCGGCTATATTTGAAACTCCCATGAAGATGAATGGGGAGGACGCCCCTTTTTAAACCCGAAACCCCGGGTGGGAAAATTTTGCTGCTTTTGAGCCGCCTGTACCAAGGAAGTCACTTCGTGGAAACACCAATTTTTAAGTTACTTTTTAATTATCTTACTAAATGACCATTTGCCTTTATACATTGACATAACCCAACATAAACCATTTTTGTCCCCTGTCCTTTATTTGTTTGGAAAGGCCATGGAGGGGTTTAAATGGTAAAATATGAGGAAAAGGGCATACGGGCCCACTTTTCCCGTTTTTGGGGGGGGGGGTTTCCCGTTTTTTTTGGGGGGTCCCCCCCCCGCCCTCCCGGGGGGACATGGCATTCCTCCCGCCCCCCTGAAGGCGGCGGGGGGTCCTTTAAATTACCGCGGCGCAAGAGTAGCGCTGGTGCGCTACCTTCTTGCGCCGCGGGACCGCTCCTACAGGCGGGTGAAGCCCGGCCGGGAGCGGCCGCTTCACCCCCCGCGGTCTCACTGTGCGGGGAGGGGGCAGAGGGATCGCTCCCTCCTCCCTCCTCTCCCTGTATGTACGGCGCCCGGGGTGTGCGCCGTACATACAGGCAACGGCGCAGGGGAAGTGACGCGCGGCTGCCCGGGGAGGGGACGCGCGGCTGCTCTCCACTTCCCCCTGGCCGCTGAAGAGATCGGGCGGAGGGGGCCGCTGCAGGAGCCTGGTAAGGTTAAGTGGATTTTAAATTTTTTGATTTTTATTAGCTTTAGGGGGCTCTACCTGGGCTAACAGAGAGGGAAATACCTGGCCCAACCAGAAGAGGGGCACTACCTGGCAACAGAGGGGGACTATCTACCTGGCAACAAGGGGGCACTACCTGGGGAACAAGGGGCCACTCCCGGGCTAACAGATGGGGGGACTCCCTGGCAACAGAGGGGGAAACTACCGGGAAACCCGAGGGGGACAACCTGGCAACAGAGGGGACACTCCCCTGGCAAAAAGAGGGGCCCACAAACCTGGCAACAGAGGGGGCACTGCCGGCAAAACCAGATGGGGGCACTACCTGGCAAACAGGGGGGGGCCAAACCTTTGGTAAACCAGGGGGGACACCCTGTTAAAGAGGGGGCAAAACCGGAAAACAGAGGGGAAACACAAACCTGCAACAGAGGGGGCACAAACCTGGTAACAGGGGGGGGAAATTTCCGGGCCCAAACCCGAGGGGGGCACTACCTGGCAACAGAGGGGGCACCCCCCCTGGAAAACAGAGGGGCATTACCTGGAAAACAGGGGGACACCCTACCTGGCAAACAAAATGGGGCACTACCGGGAAAACAAGGGGGGCACCTACCTGGCAAACGGGATGGGGGGCACCTCCCCTGGCAAAAAAAAGGGGGGCACCAAACCGGGGCAAACAAAGGGGGGCATCTACCTGGCTACAAATTTGGTCAAAGGGGTTTAAAAGGGGGCACCCTAGGGCCTTTTAAGGGGCACTCCCGGGTTAGGGGGGGGCAATTTACCGGGACTATAAGGGCTTTCAACCTGGCTTTTTTCCCCAAAACCCCGTTTTTCAGTTTGGGGGGAGTGGGGGGTGGGCTTTTTGAAGGGGCGGGGCATCCCAAACAAGTTTGGCGTGTCCATGCAAATTTTTGCCGGCGGCGAGCGCGAAGGGCCCCCGCCCACTTTACATTTTTCCTTTTTTTTTTCCTTTTTTCGAAAGTTGGAAAACTATGGGTAAGGGGGTACTTTCACACATTTTGTTTTTTTGGTGCGTTTTTTGTGCAGAAAGGCACAACCATTAATGTTATACACTTCTGCACAAAAAATGCGTCAAAAACGCACCGTGTGAATGCACCCTAAGGGAAGCAGGAGTTTTATGTCAATCACTGATTGAATAGCAGGATCAAAATTATGCCCCAGCTGCTGCAGAAGAAATGCATCTTAAAAAGCTGGAAAAGGGCCAAATTAAAACCGCCACCCAAAACTGTTTTTGTAGTTTTAAAAGGTGTTCCCTGTCAGGAAAACATGGATTTGAGTGGCACTTCTTTGTAAAAACCCCCCAAAGGAAAAAATTTCCCCTGCTCCGGGGCCCAAACCCTTGAGAGCGGGTTACATGTGAGCGCGGTGGACGGGGTCCCTGCCATGTATTTAAATTTTCGGGGTGACAAAATTAAACAAACCTTTAGGGGATCTTTGCACTTTAAAGGGGGCTTTCTGTACCGTTGCTTGTACCATATGGGGACACATTGGCGGGGCTTAAGGGGTTATTTGGGACTGGCACTGTACTGCACCCTAATTCCCAATTTTTTTTTTTAAAAAGAAAAAGGCTTAAAAATTTTAGATTTTGCACCCCCCAAAAAAATAAAAGGGTTTTTCAAAAAAAAAAATAAACAAATTGAAAATTTTAGAAGAGGGACAAAGTTTTGGGTTGGTTTATTTTTGGTAGCTTGTACATTATCCTGTATACAAACATTTAAATCACATTATTATGACCAGTGTAACTGCCGTGTGCAGCATGGGTAGCAGCTACATGGGCTGGGAGTGACTTAATAAGGTCCTGATAGGTTGTCACAGGTATCTGGAGCCATGCTGACTGCATCCCACACCTGCTGGAGGATGTGTGGGCGAGGATTCATAGCGCTAACATCAAGGTGATCCTATGTATGCTCAACTGGGTTCAAGTCTAGGAGTAGGAGACCCAGGTAGTACTTGGAAGCCTTGGTCATGTTCTTCCAACCAATGTCAGACATTTCTAACTGTGTGACATTATCTTGCTGGAAGATCCCATGTATAGGAAGACAATCAACATGTATAGGTGTATTTGATCTGCAAGGTTGGATTCATACTCAAATCAGTTGAGTGTGTCTTCCACATGGATGAGTAGGTCCAGAGAATGATACAATAACATTCCCAAGATCATAATGTTGCCACCACCAGCTTGTGTTCTTCCAGCAACAGTTTCAGGGTGTTTGTTCTCTGATATTTCTCACTTGACATGCCAACGACTATCTGTTATTTGAAGCAGAGAACGTGATTTGTTGGAGAAAACAACCCTTTGCCAACCAAGGTCTAATACTGATTCTGCTGTGAAAACGGAAGCCTTTTCTGATGATGAAACTTCACTAGCAGTGGTGCAGTGACCATCCATCTGCTTCGGAGCCTCATAACACTAGAGTTCACTAAACTGTTGTTTTAAGGAACATGTCTGGTAGCCACCTGGTTTATTTAGGTGGTGAGCTGTTCCATTGTAGCATGTTGCTTCACTCCCGCTATCACACACCGTACATACCCACCAAGCCAGCTCTCAACATGTGACTTTGTTCATGAGCTAAGCTCTGTCAACATTAAAGGCAGGAAGTGGATGTAATAATGTGACTTTACTGTGTATAATGCATTGTAACATACCACATGCTATACATGGTTCACATACATACCACATGCTTTCTTGTATAGGAACTCATGACATGTACAGTTAACACCAAAGTGAATGACCTCACAAATCACCATTATTAGCGAATGATTGAGTGCGCAGCCATTCATCAGTTGGCCAGTGTGAAGGCTCATATTAAAATGTGTGGATTGACTTGCAATAATCCAATCTTTGCTCATAATAGACAATTATCTGCTTATATAAAAGGAACTTTGCTGACCTAATGTATACACTGCTTACACACACAAAACATTTACACACAGATGGGGCATATATGCCATTATTCAATGGGGTTTTCTCACCATGCTGTTTCACTGAGTCACAGGCAGTCTTTCATCCACTCTGCTTGTCAGGCTGTGGGTGGTTCTATAGCAGTGATTAGCATATTTAGCTTCTCTATAACTAGCTGAGACATTACAAAGATGTAATTGTAGGAGGTTTAATCTGTGTAAATAAAGCTACAAGTGTTCTGAGAAATGAAAACAATTTCTTATCTTTAAACTAAAGTTAATCTTGTTAGAGATAACGTGTCTTCTCAGGAGTGAGAATTGGTAAGGGAAACCTCTGTGCCCTCAGAGCAGATAAAATCTTACTTATCCTCCTGACCAAGGTAAAATAAAAAGACTAATGTATTTGGAGGAAGTCTTCAATTACCTGTCCCTACATATTGAAAGCTAATCTTTGCAGTGAGAAAACCTCTTTAAGTGTCTATTGAAACACATACATAAATATTGGTGGCATATGCATGTGCAGTCAAAGGGGGTGGCATAAAAAAATTGAATACGTGAAGGTGTAACAAATACAGTGCCTTGTGAAAGTATTCATCCCCCTTGAACTTTACAACCTTTTGCCACATTTCAGGCTTCAAACATAAAGATATAAAATTTTAATTTTTTTTGTGAAGACTCAACAACAAGTGGGACACAATTGTGAAGTGGAAAGAAATTTATCGGATATTTTAAACTTTTGTAAAAAATAAAAAACTGAAAAAGGGGCGTGCAAAATTATTCGGCCCCCTTAAGTTAGTACTTTGTAGCGCCACCTTTTGCTGCGATTAGCGCAAGTGTGGGGTAGCTCTATCAGTTTCACATCGGAGATGATATCTTGCCCTTTCTTCCATTGGAAAGCAGCTGAGTCAGTGCAGGTTGGATGGAGAGCGTTTGTGAACAGCTGGATCTCAGTGAGGTTGGATGGAGAGCGTTTGTGAACAGCTGGAGCTCAGTGAGGTTGGATAGAGAGCGTTTGTGAATAGCAGTTTTCAGCTCTTTCCACAGATTCTCGATTGGATTCAGGTCTGGACTGTGACTTGACCATTTTAACACCTGGATACGTTGATTTGCGAACCATTCCATTGTGGATTTTGCTTTATGTTTGGGATCATTGTCTGTTGGAAGATAAATCTCTGTCCCAGTCTCAGGTCTTTTGCAGACTCCAACAGGTTTTCTTCTAGAGCACAGGTGTCAAACTGCGGTCCTCCAGCTGTTGGGAAACTACAACTCCCATCATGCATTTGTATAATCTATAACGGTGGACAGGATGGGCGTTGTAGTTTCCCAACAGCTGGAGGGCCGCAGTTCGACACCTGTTCTAGAGTGATCCTGTATTTGGCTCCATCCATCTTCCCATCAATTTTTTTTTTTTTTATAATTATTTTTATTGAGAAGAAAGCTTACCATTCCAGTAAATCAAAGATACAAACAGTTGAGTACAAAGAGACTTCAGTACACATAGTAAAACATAATCTATGCACGTACATCTTCTCCAATTTTCAAATATATTAACTGTTCAAATTAAACCTAAAACATTCAATGTGAAATTCCCACTCCCACTGAAGAGCTACCTTCCTAAACCCCACTTTAAGATTCATCTCCAATTTCTAGTCTCCCCAATGACCCTGCCATCTTTTCCAGGAGATAGTACCGGGATGTGCGGAAATGGGTCATCAATTCTTTAATGTCCTCATCCGCCAGAGACTTGACAATAAAGCTCTTCCATTTCTGGAAAAATTTCCTTGTCAGCGTGTCTTCTGCCTCTATCCTATCCACTGTCATCAGATGTCTAAGTGAAGCAACTATCCCATCAATTTTAACCATCTTCCCTGTCCCTCCTGAAGAAAAGCAGGCCCAAACCATGATGCTGCCCCCACCATGTGTGACAGTCGGATGGTGGGTTCAGGGGGATGAGCTGTGTTGCTTTTACGCCAAACATATCGTTTTGCATTGTGGCAAAAAGTTGGATTTTGGTCTCATCTGAACAGAGCACCTTCTTCCACATGTTTGGTGTCTCCCAGGTGGCTTGTAGCAAACTTTAAACAAGACTTTTTATGGATATCTTTGAGAAATGGCTTTCTTCTTGCCACTCTTCCATAAAGGCCAGATTTGTGCAGTGTACGACTGATTGTTGTCCTATGGACAGACTCTCCCACCTCAGCTGTAAATCTCTGCAGTTCATCCAGAGTGATCATGGGCCTCTTGGCTGCATCTCTGATCAGTCTTCTCCTTGTTTGAGATGAAAGTTTAGAGGGACGGCCGGGTCTTGGTAGATTTGCAGTAGTCTGATACTCCTTCCATTTCAATATGATCGCTTGCACAGTGCTCCTTGGGATGTTTAAAGTTTGAGAAATCTTTTTGTATCCAAATCCGGCTTTAAACTTCTTCACAACAGTATCACGGACCTGCCTGGTGTGTTCCTTGGTTTTCATGATGCTCTCTGCGGTTTAAACAGAACCCTGAGACTATCACAGAGCAGGTGCATATATACGGAGACTTGATTACGCACAGGTGGATTATATTTATCATTATCAGTCATTTAGGACAACATTGGATCATTCAGAGATCCTCACTGAACTTCTGGAGTGAGTTTGCTACACTGAAAGTAAAGGGGCTGAATAATATTACACGCCCCACTTTTCAGTTTTTTATTTTTTACAAACGTTTAAAATATCCGATAAATTTTCGTTCCACTTCACAATTGTTGATTCTTCACAAAAAAATTAAAATTTTATATCTTTATGTTTGAAGCCTGAAATGTGGCAAAAGGTTGAAAAGTTCAAGTGGGCCGAATACTTTCGCAAGTCACTGTATACTGTACATATCATTGAGCATCTTCTTTTACATAGTGACAGATAATTGCTCATTACAACTGCTACCCATAGTTGGTGAAGTTTGCTGAGAGATATTCCATCTCTGAGACCTAGACCTCACCTTACCATCTCTCGCACATAAAGAAGAGGAGGCCACCCATGGACTATTTCACTGAACTCTACAGGAGTTGTAGATTCTCCCTTAGACTTCAATAGTAACTCCCTGAAAAAGAAGGGCCACAAGCATAACGACTGGATAGGGTTGCTGAAAAACCACCACGGAACCCGTTTTCCTAAGAGCTGCGGGTCCTAGAGATGAGTAGTATAAACACTTCACATATAATTATTGATTGCCCTAATCATAACTAGAAAATGCTGGGAAAAATGGATTGGAGGGCAAGTATCTGTAGGGACTCCCCAGGTCCTAGAGGTGATAGAATACCCCGGTCCTGTGCCTCTTGCCTTCACTGCATGTGCACTACTTAGTAACAGTTAAAGGAGTTGTCTCCCTTCAGAGTCTCAGAGAATGCATGAATGAAATACTCTGTCACTTCCTGGTTCAGACTGACTCATTTGCATAAGCTCCATGCTTGTACAGCTCAGTGCTGTGCTGTGCTTTCAGATGCTAATTAGATCAGATTAGCTTCTCAAACTACTAACAGGACGACTTATCTGATCCCCAAAACAAAAGCCCTAATTACAGTTCTGTTTATTTTACATAAATCAAGCTTTTTACTGCCCAGCAGCACAGGACACTGGCATGACCTGTGTGATGACATCACTCACTGTTATCTCATTGAACAAACAGCAGGAGGAGAATTGTTTACAGGTCAGTTACTGAGGGAACTGAAATAGCCAGGGAGGTCATAAATTCACTTGTATCTCCTTAGGGAAAACAGAGGAACAAAGCAATATATTTGGAAAATGTCTTTATTTTGTGTTCCCTACAATTTGAAAGCTATTCTTTGTAGCGAGACAACCCCTTTAAAGGGGCTTTCTCACTACAAAGATGTAGCTTTCAACATGTAGGGACAGGTAATTGAAAACTTTTTACGAATACGTTAGTCTTTTGATTTTACCTTGGTCAGTAGATGAGAGTTTTTATCTGCTCTGATAGGTTTCTATGGTTACAACCATATATTTGCTTCCTGATTAGACAGCGAACAGGGAGTAATGTCTTAATGGACAGAGCTCACTCTTTGAGCAGACTAATTATCTCTAACAAGATTAGCTTTTGTTAACAGACAAGCAAATGTTTTCACTCATTGGAGTACTTGTAGCTTTATTTACTGAAGATCAAATCCTCTTCAAAACTACTAAACAAAGTTTCACTCTATTAACCCATTGTTCTGCTTTGGCTTTGTTTTAATGACAAGGCCAGAAGTTTCACATTAGGAGGCAGGATTTTAAAAATTTTCTTTTTGTCACGTTTATCCTGTTTTTTCAATAAGTTGTTGCCAAGTAAGCTAGTGCTGCAAATGACCCATTCATTTCCTACTCATATACAGAGTGCTGTGGTCGTGAAAAGATGACACCCAAATAAAATAGAGATTTATCTATGAAAATCCAGAGCGTCAGGCTGGATAGCTGAGCAAACAGTTGTGTTGTGCACCTCATGCTGTCGGTTGACAATCAAACAGAATATGACTATTTAGAATCATTGTTTCCCATAAAACATATCGGCAGATTCTGTTTCGATGCAAATAGTATTCAAATGAAAACCACTATATGCTTGGTGCCGCTTTTTACAGAACTGTATACTATATCGATATTTTTGCTTAAAGATAAAAAGTCAGGTTGCACAGGTTTGTCTGTTGCGCCTCATTTTTGTTACTCGTACATGGGTTTCCAGAGTTTGAAGGTTAAACCCTGCATAAGACCTATTTACACTTCTTCGTTTTGTCCATGGGAAGGAGAGGTATCACGAAAAGCTTTGTATGAAGAATATCATCTGTTCACACTTTTTAGCTGTGACTGTAAGAAGGAGAGGTATCGCTGGCAGCTTGCTATGGAGAATATGGCCTGTTCACACTACTTAGTTGTGTCTATTAGTAGGAGAGGTATCACCGAAAGCTTGGTATGTAGAATAAAGCCTGTTCATACTTCTTAGTTTTGTCTCTGGGGAGAAGAGGTATCACTGAAAGCTTGGTAAGGGTGCGTTTACACAGCAAAGACCAAATACCGGTCGGATTGGCTGACTGGTATTTGGTCTTTTTTTATCACGCAGAGGGACGGTTTTTGTCCACGGTTTGTGGATTCAAGCCCTCCCCCTTCGCACCTACATGTTCATGTTCTTTCCCCGAAAAAAACAATGTTCTGCCCAGAAACCCAAACTTATAAGGGGAATGGAGCATCTTAGTTATGCGGAGAGGTTAGTAGAATTGAACTTGTTTAGTCTTGCGAAAAGACGGCTTCGGGGGGGACATGATTAATTTATATAAATATTAAATGGTCCCTAAATTATTTCAAGTAAAGCCCCCTCAACAGACAAGGGGGCATTCCCTTCGACTAGAGAAAAAATGATTCAATCTCCAGAGGAGAAGAGCGTTCTTCACTGTAAGAACTGTGAATCTGTGGAATAGCCGCCTGAGGAGCTGGTCACAGCAGGAACTGTAGAGAGTTTCAAGAAAGGCTTAGATACCTACCTGGAACTAAAGAATATTAATGCGTACGCAGCTATGTAAAATTCTGGATCCTGGTTGGCGGAGGCTCTGGGGTCAGAGATATGGTCTCCCCTGGAGCAGATTGGTTCTTGCCTTGTGGGTTCCAGGGCATTAACCAGTGGTGAGGCTGGCTTAAAGTCCTTGTCTCTCTCCCTCACCCACATTTTCCCCACCCTTGGTTGAACTTGATGGACATGTGTCTTTTTTCAACCGTACTAACTATATAACTATGTTCTAAGTTTTTCGGAATGTCGGCAGTGTAAAAAACTGTCCGTCGGAAAATCCCCACTGCACGGATTTTCCATTGAAGTCTATGGGGGAGCATTGCTTGTCGGTTTTCAAACTGTTTGTAAAACCGACAAATAACCTGTGGCGTGGTGAAAAGCCCTATATAGCTTGGTCATCAGTGGCTGATAAAGATTGTGAGATGTAAATGGGCTTTTATTGTTTTTTATTAATTATTATGTTTGCTTTTTTGTTGTCATCTATTAACAAAGTGTAAATATGTAGTTACCCAGAACATCAAAAGAAGTCGGCTGTGAATATTCTGTTTCATAATAGGTAATAAAAGTTTTACAGTTAGAAAAAACCTGATTGTGTGAGTATATACTAGAGTTGTAAAGGTACTGTTAACATTCTGACATCTATGGTCAGTGATCCAGCTCTCTAACCTTAGATCACGCCAAATCTCTCCAACCTCCAGCTGTCTATTATGGAGCAACAGGTGACCTTTCATCTTTTCTAGTCTAATCTCTTTATGGACAGTTCCTTTTTGTTAGAGACGGGCCATTATCAGATATAACTTGTGTCTGACAGCAAGTGTCCAATTCCCCTGCAGTGCCACAAAGAGAAATTAAGAATAACATGGTTTGCATTGAAATCAGTACACTGGCAACATAACATACAAACACGCATGGTTCTCCAGGGGAAGGGAGAAAGACATAGTATCTTTTCAGCCGGTCTCTGCTGTTGCTAATTTGTTGTAGGTCTCGAATGAAACCTTCTGTTAAGGGCATTTCCCCACTGCACGGGGAAAATCCAGACGAATATGAGCAGAACGGGGCTCTATGGAAAACCCATGCAGTCCCCACTGCACAGGTTTTCTGTCCGATGGTTTTTCCGCCCGCGGGCCGCCCGCATTGCATTGTACCTGCACATTCTTCCGTCCAGTTTTCCGACAGAATATGTGCATCTCAATGTGAAGGGGGAGGGCTTTTCTCTGCTCATCCCAGAGAAAAGCCGCCCCCTTCCCCCGCGCGGCCGTGGGGACGGCCGCAAAGCAGTGCAAGTACCGGTCGGGTAAACCGACCGGTATTTGTCACTTGCCGTGTAAACGGCCCCTAATTCAGAATTTCCTAACTGGGTATACAACAAATAATTTTCTAAAGCTGGGGTGGCATGGAAACTTATTTAGCATAATGTTGGGGCTGCATGAAGACTTTTTAGCGTAATGCTGGAGCTACATAGAGACTTTCTTAGCGTAATACTAAGGCTACATGGAGACTTTACGTGTGATGCTGTATGGAGACTTTGTTAGCGTAATAGTGGTACATGGAAACATTTTTTTTTTGTGTAATGGTGGTGCTGTATGGAGACTTAGGATGACATGTATGAACGGGGCTGCGGCAGTTTTGTTGTGTACCTTGAGCCAAAAAGAATGTATGACCAGGTGCACTCCAAAGTTTTGGGACGTTCTGGGGCGTGTCACACCACATCATAGAAGTAGACACATTTATGATTCTTTGACTCCAAACCTAGGCACAGAACAGTTAGAACAGCCAGGTCAAGTTACAGGGGGTCTGCCTGAGCCTGACTTGTCGTATTGGCACTAGACTGCACCTGTATGACCTGCAGAAGAACAGGTTCATACATTCTGGCACTTTCTACACTGCCTTAAAGCGATTTAGAACTGGCCTCTCGGCGCCAGGATTCATACATGTCGCCCTTAGCGTAATGCTGGGGCTACAGTGAAACACTTTCTGCATAATGCTGGGGCCGAATGGAGTCTTCCTTAAAGGGGTTTTGCCATGATGTAATGTTGACGTGGGATCCTCCGAAATGGGTATTTAATCACTTTTCTAAATATATGTCATTAAAAAAAAGTGAATCATGTGAGAACTACAGCCTTCCTTACATGCCCTTGGTTTCCTGACAGTTTACATTAGACATGACCAGAAGCTGACAGGAGCTGATCTGGCCACACTTGCGTTGTTTGCACTTCTTATCTGATGGCAGGGAACATGAACGAGCTTTGAAGGGAGAAAAGATCTTGTCTTTTGTATAGAGAATCCACTAGTTGTAATGTAATTATCTAATTAAACTTGCAGACACTCCCTGCTCAGCCCCCCTTCCTCTCCTCCTGCATCAGTTTGTGAACAAATGAAAGAACTCTGCCTGCTCAGAGCTTATCTTCTCTCCTGAGCAGATAAGAGGGAGAAATAACATGCATATAGCTTGTGCACAATACAGTTCTCCTCTGTGGATTAGCCAATGTTTGCTCAACTAGATGACATCACAGAGGAGGTACTTGTTTTTTAAAACACAGAAACACAATGCGCCCTTTTTTCAAGCCTCAAGAGGGTTGTATCAGCCTGTTAGGTAAGGAACCCACTTCTTGGCAAAACTCCTTTAACATAATATTGGGGCTACATGAGAATTTGTTAATTTGTTAGCATACTGCTGGGGCCACATTTTTTGTCTGTTTTTTAGCACAACAATCAAGCTTTACCTGTCTATTCTTCCAGGGTCTCATCGGGGAAACCATAGTTATGCCTGGCCTTCACCAGACCTTAACATCCATGATGAAATAGTACCATGTAGATTACCACCACGGCCAGCCATTACCCCTCCCCAGTACCAGCCATTGTTGCTCCAGTTTGTGCATTTCTCTAGATCACTACATACAGCTCGGTGGGTACTACAAGATTAAACAAGGTCTCCATGCTTAAAGTAAACAACCTCTTTTAAACTGTTATGTTACCCCTTCAGTTCGATTCCTATTGCAGTGAAGTTTGCCTGTTAATACTGTTTTGAAAGTCAATAAACCTCTTATAAGGCTGTATAGTGCAGTGGTAAATACTAAAACACTATTGTGCTGAAACCTTTGATCACATTACTTTTTTGGCATGTACAATAAATGAAAGCGAGTTCGCTTGCCCAGACAACAGTTCTGCAGACAGGTGACATCATCCTAAAGCACAATGTAATAAAAGCTTTCCATAGCTCAGTGTTGCTGGGTAGGAGGCACAATGCGAACATCTCGTACAAGCCTATGACTGTTACTACATGTGTGGGAAGTGCTGTTACTTAGATCTCATGTGCATAGTGTGCTTTGGGCCCATACTGTGGCTTCATGTATGTCTGGGTTCAGAAAGAGGTCTTGAACAAGCTAAGTCCCCTCAAGTATGTATAGTCCTGGGTGTCATCCAAGGTGAATCTCTGTGTAAAATGTGTATAATATTTTCATAGCATGACTACTGTGTCATTTTTTTCTGTATAGGCCACTTCAGTTGGGAAAAGTATCTGAAGGAAACTGGATCTCAGCCAGCCCCTCCTCACTGCTTCAGACAGGTGAGTTGTATATGAGAAGAGATGTCTGCCAGAGAAGACCGCCATCAGTAGCCATGATCACATTTTTTTTTAATAGAAAGGACCACTGATATGGTACAAGATAGGAATTGGTAATGTGTGGGGGGCCCAGATTCTCCTGTTGGATGGGGCCCTCAAATTCCTAAGGGCATCCTTAAAGGGGTTGTCTCACTACATGTATTGCTTTTTTATGTTAAAGATCTTGCAAAAACAAGTCCTTTTGCAATATGTGTCCATTAACAGTGTCCTATCTATTCTGAGATATCCCCTCTTGTATGGGCTGCATCAGCTCCTCAGGTTGCTATAACTACAGACCTGTTCAATCTCTCATGAAAGGCTGCCAGCACTGGTCGCTATAGCTACAGACCTGTTTGATCTATCCTGATAGGCTGCCAGCACTGGTCGCTATAGCTACAGACCTGGCTTCTACTGCAGCCTAGTGGAAGCCAGTAAACACACCCCTGAATTCAAAATGAAACCAAGAAAACAGGACTGAGGTAAGATGAATAATTGTAGTGAGACAATCCCTTTAAGATTATTAATACACGGGAAGGTTGGAGCACTGACGTGATGTGGCCGAGAACTGCTGCATCATTCTGTACCTGTTACAATTTAATTGCTTTATAAGTGGCCACATAGATGTTCAGGTCAACACCGTCCAAACCGCTAGGCCATTGATGAACAACAAGGCTCTACTGAACAGCATTGTGTATTCGTATCCTAAAGCTGTGTTTACACAGTGCGGTTCTGTTGCAGTAAAAAAGGCATTATAACTGGAAAAAAACGCATGCTGTTTTACAATGCAATAATTTCCTATGCAGATTATACATCTCAAAAAACTGCAAAAAATAGTGGTAAAAACGCATATGTTTTGTCTGGGTGGCTCTACATGTAATTAACATTGCCTATACTCTGTAAACACTGACTTCTTTGCAATAAATTTTCAACTAACATACAAATAATCTGTTTGGCATATGGAAACCTATCCATTAGGGCAGAGGCCCCCAACTCCAGTCCTCAAGGCCCACCAACAGATCATGTTTTTGGGCTTTCCTTAGCATTGCACAGGTGATTACATTATTGTCAGAAGAAATCCTGAAAACATGACCTGTTATTGGGCCTTGAGGACTGGAGTTGGGGAACACTGCATTAGGGTTTTTTTGTGTGAATGAATTGGGCTGTAGGGTTATTTGTCAAGGTGTTAATGTGAATGGTAAATTATTGATACTTGCATGCCTATTACAAAAGAAAATCCCCCAATAGCACTTAAGACATAATAGGAATGACAAATGCCAGCATTAGCTTACTAATAGTTTATATTTTGCATTACAGCACATAAAAAACCACGATTAAATAATATAGTTTATTCCAAAGTGCTAATTAGTACCAGACTCTGATCACTGCTATTGTTATTATAGTTGTGTATGTTGTTATTGTGACGTTAGTTAACTAGTGAAAACTCATTTTGACTTAGGCAAGCTTAAAGGGAACCTATAAGGGGATTTGTGCTGCCCTATCTAAGAGCAGGATGTGATTGAGGGAAAGATGCTGAGCTCTGTGATATATGGGGTTATATGATTTGATGCAGGATACCTGGGTCAAATGCAGAGAAAATCTGTAAAACTAAAAGTCCTGCTTACCCCATCCACATACAGTGATTGACAGTTTGCTCTATAGTATACTGATACAGGAAATCTGTCAATCCTTGTATGGGGGTGGGGTAAGCAGGACTCCTGCTATTTCTTAACGAGTCCAGTGAGTATATTTTTTGCTTTTACTCAGATATCCTATTGCAAGTCCAAAGTCTGTCTCAACAGATCTTAAAAATTCCCTCTCTCTCCCTTCATCCACATCTTTCCCCACCCTTGGTTGAACTTGATGGACATAAACCTTTTATCAGCTTTACTTAAAATAACTAGCCCATCTTGTCCTGAAGTAGTTAAAAAAAATAACCTAAATACCTTCCCTGAATATTTCACTAGTGCAAAGTAGATTATAGTTATCAATTGTATCACTCCTAAGTTACTCTGTGATATAGCAAATACCAGGAGAATTTACAGAGTTTTATGCTTGAATGGAATTTTAAAAAGAACCACTATATAAACCATGTACAGCACATTTTGTGTAATCATACACTTCCTCAGATCCATACTGATCTAAGAACGTGTACAGTTACCCCAAACGCATTGTCCATGGTTAAAGGAATGGTTCTTTTGAAGATTCCTAGGTGTGACGATTGTTGATCCAGCGCCACTGGGCTTCATTTATGGTGTTTTTGGGAAGTCGAAATTATATTCCAACTATCCTCTAACTATTTGTAGTATATTCTCTCCTCTTACAAAGCATGTAGAATCAATATAAAGTACTTGGTAGAATTGTGCATCATAGCACAATCATGCTAGGTGAGTGTATACCCTGTACTTTTTTGAGTGCTTACATTTAATACTACACCTAGGGACAGTCTTTGATTTTCTTGTCTCATTTCACCTCTTGCCCTCTCTAGAGCCTGCACAGAGAAGGTCTGCAATGAAGTAACACACATATGACATTATGACAAGATAACAGGAAAACTGTAGACCAAACCATATTATTCAGTAATTTATAAGAATTTGCAGATAAATGTAACGTTGTTCATATTGTGGTCTGCTTCCCTGCTAAGGAAATGTTAAAGGGGTTGTCTCACTACAGGGATTGCTTTTTATGTTAAAGATCTTGCAAAAACAAGTCACTTTGCAATATGTGTCCATTAGCAGTGTCCTACCTATTCCTAGATATCCCCTCTTGTATGGGCTGCATCAGCTCCTCAGGTCGCTATAGCTACAGACCTGTTCAATCTCTCATGATGGGCTGCCAGCACTGGTCGCTATAGCTACAGACCTGGGTTCTACTACAGTCTAGTAGAAGCCAGTAAACATGCCTCTGAATTCAAAATGAAACCAAGAAAACAAGACTGAGGTGAGATGAATCAATGTAGTGAGTCAACCCCTTTATTAGGCAAATTCAACAATTAAATAAATTTTTAAAATGTTCTTATTTTTCGATTACTTATGTTAAAATATTTTTTATCACTTCTTTTCTCAGTCCTGTTCTCCCCCATCCAATGATTATAAGATTGGAATGAAGCTTGAAGCCCAGGATCCAAGGAACACAACTTCCACTTGCATCGCCTCTGTGGTAGGCCTCACAGGAGCAAGGCTTAGACTGCGTCTTGATGGAAGTGACAACAAGAATGATTTTTGGAGATTGGTGGATTCATCGGAGATCCAACCCATTGGCACATGTGAGAAGAGTGGGGGAATGCTGCAGCCTCCCTTAGGTGTGTCTTATCATAGTACTTTCTTTCCATACAGTTACTTTTCTATAGTATAGTGAAGGGATGAGAAACTGGGTACCTAACAGATACACATATACAAATTGTGTAGCAGTAACACTGCTACACAGTTTTTCGGATGCGATACAAGAATTGACATGCACTTCTTCAATCGCATCTGCGAGACGGACCCGACCGGCGGGATGCAAACACACAGCGGCGATCTCTCAAGTGAACACCGCTGCGTGTTCCTCATTGCGGGCAGTGATAATCTCACTGCTAATTGTTTAGATCCATCTCTAGGTCCATTTCTGACACATCAGAAAAGCGGATGTTCATACGGAGTGAAGATGCCGTGTGAACAAACTCTAACTATTTGACAGTTTTCATGCATAAAGCTTATGGTGTGTTTGTCTAGTACTTCATTGGTAGTATAGTTCTATTGTTGCCTGAACTACCTACTACATAAAGGGGATGTTTCACCATGCTGTTTCACTGAGCGAAAAGCAGTTTTAGATCATGCATTCTGTCTCTGCCTGGTGAGGCTTTTCTTGGTTCTATAGCAGTGATTAGCATATCAGCTCAACATTCACAGCTCTTCTAATTGCACTGACATGAGAGCAGGAGATGTTATCTATAAGTGCAGAGAGCTACTAATTGCTTGTTTGAGATAACACACTGTTCTCAAGCTGCCAGCAGTCTGACCTGTGGTGACCTCGCCCCCTGCTATCAGATAAGACAGAGCAGAAAGAGAAGGAGGAGCAGGTCGGTAACATAGAGAAACCTATGTGCACTCAGAGCAGATAAAATATATCTTCTCAAAAATAAAGCAATATATTTGAAAAAACTCTTCAAATATCGGTCCCTACATGTTTAAAACTAATCTATCTAGTGAGACAACCCCTTTAACGATCACATCATATACAGGAGAAAAAGCGCCTGAACCTGCTTATGTAGACTGGATACGTTTTCACATCTTAAGTAAATAGGGCAGATGTCAGAGAAAAGTGGGATGAGGTATGTTGGACTTCAACATACTGAATTCTTTGTTCCCACAGGTGATAAGTCTCTGCCAGAGTAGTCTGCTGTCAGCTTATTTCTCTCTTCCCATTGAAATAAATATGAATTTTTAGCCAGAAGTAGCTGCCAGGTGAAATGTATCTCGTGTATTGCCAGGTGCATTCAAAGCAGTGGAAGACTTTGTTTTGGGGGAAGTGGGTGTAACTATGATGCTTATAAATCATTTGAGCTCTGTTAAAATCAATGTAATTGTACCTATGGGTATTGTTACCAATTTTGTTAATTCAGTACATGTTAAGACCATGGCAAACCTGGCGATAGATAGGGGAAAATATCCCATATCACCTCTATTGACCATAATTTATATAGCAGGAACAAACATAGGGCCACATGTATGAACCTGTTTAGGTCTAAAACTTGTTTAGGTCTAAGTAACCTATGGGCAAAAGTGTGGGTTTTAGACCTAAACAGGTTCATACATGTGGCCCATAATCTTAAACCATACATGTGTGTTGCCTCGTAGCTTGTGCAAACTATTGAATTGACATCCAACTTGTTCCATCTCTGGCACCCCTAGAGGCAAATGTAATGTCACCATAGACAGGAGATTATCAGCAGGATCTGCCAGCAAAAAGCATAGGTCTATGGCTGGTTTAACAGCTGCAGACAGAATATGGATTTTAAAATGTATCAGGGAGAAATCTATTGCTCCCCTAAGGTTCCCCAAACCCTTGCCTCAACCTGTTTCTTTTAGTGCATAATATAGTGTTCACATGCTACTAAATGCTCTTATTTCTATGAAATTCATGACTGTAACAGAAACTGTTTTTAGGTTTTAGACTGAATGCCTCGTCTTGGCCCATGTTTCTTCTGAAGACACTAAATGGAGCTGAGATGGCACCAGCTAAAATATTCCACAAGGTATAGTTTAAATATGCTCTTTGAAATGATGTTGCCGTAGAGTATTTTGTTGAGATCTTTTGTATAATGAAACTAAACTGAGTTGGGAACTGTCCTATGTATTTTATTTAGCAACTACTTCTACTTTCTTGAAAGAGGAACTGTAATATCTCTTGACATGTCTGTTTTAGGAAATCTTTGTGTCCCATGTGAAATAACATTTCTAGGGCATCTTCTCCTATAACTCTGTGTTGTGCTGTTCCTCTGTTATTCCTCCTAGAAATGTAATACTCAATCTGTCAGACAGGTATTCCAAGGGTGTGTTCCTGCACACACTGACTCTGCTAGCTCTGATTGGACAATGTCACACTATACAGGGACACACCCTCAATTGGTAACACCCAACTGACAGATTCAGTGTTACATTTCCATGATGACAACACAGAGTTATAAGAGAAGATGCTCCAGAATTGCTGTTTCACAAGGACACAAGTATTTACTAAAACAGACATATCAGAAACAGCCATAGGCTGTCGTATAATCACATGATCTAAAAGCTTACCTTTAAATGTCATCATTTGAGGTTCACAATGTATAGTTTTGTAGTTACTTAAAAAAATTAAGAACTTTGCTATGGTGGAAGCCTTCATGTAACTTATAGCTGTTAGGGGATGTTCACATGCTTATTTCAGGAAGTATTTCGGGACGTAATTGCGCTGCAATGTGGCCCGAAATACGTCCTGTAATTACGGTAAACATAGCTCTTCTAGGGAGCTATGTTTTACCTCCGTCCCCCGCTCCCATTGAACCCCCGGGGGAAGGAACATTCATACTTTTGGCGATAAGGGAAATAAAGTGAATGGGGCGCCCCCCCCACATGTAGAAGAACGTGGACCCGGCATTTTCTAAAAACGGCTATCTTGCTTTCGCACTGGAAAACGGCCAAAACGGGGGTGAACATGCTTTAGGAATTGTTACAAGAACTAAATGTTACTATTCTACTTTAAAAATTTTTTTAAAAATAAGGAAAAATATTACGTCAATAGATTCTAATTTCCTAGGCTTCCTTTGCAAAGGTTACTATTCTATGTCTTCTTAGGGGGAGTTCACACTGTTATGAATTATCGTGTTTTCGGGCCATATTTTGGGCGTATTGCAGAGCAATTACGTCATGAGGTACGGCCCACAAAGACGGCGTAAATTTGAACCCAACCCCCAGTGGGGGATGGGGGGGTCTGCCCCCACGGGAGTTGGTCTCGGGGGGGCCCCCCCAAAATGTACTTAAAAATATTCCCGCCCTTTCCGGCAAAAAGGGCCCCCCATTTTACCACTAATACATTGCAAAAAAGAACTGAAATTGTGTAGTACAATAGCAGGAGTACTATTTGCTATCCACATATCTGTTGTCTCACAGTCTGTCAGTCTAGAAATTTCTAAAAACCCGGGGGTTAATAGCTCCCCCATACCCCCCTCCAATGTCCACATACAATTCCCCCCCCATTTTTTCCCTTGGTCCGCATTCACCACCTTCTAAAAAATACCAGAAGAAATACAAGTGTAACTCCTATACGGGTAAAAGGTTTTCCCCTCATTTTTACAATCGGGGCAATGTACGCGCCACTATTTGGGGTTTTACTTGCCACTAAACAAAACCGTTATAACCTACAAAAAGCTTATGGGACCACATGTGGTCGACCCCCACTGGATAACCACAACCCGCCGATAAAAACCACATAGAGGTCAAAACCCCACTCGGTACTTTTCGTGAATAAGCACTGTCCAATTAGAAGACAAAAACCCCTTACATCCGGGGACTCACCGGGAGCGTCTTACCTGTGGTCGTTCTCTCTCCTGAGCTTCTATTCTTTTCTTCGCTCCTTTTCCTCCCCCGGGGTTTCCCCCCCACAACCCCCTCCCGCAGTTTTCCAAAAATTTCTTGATCCTAAATTTTCCGCATTTTTTACCCTCCCATTGTAAAAACTGCCCAGGGGGGGGAGGGGGGGGGGTACAAGCCAAAAACTTGGGAGGCCTAGTATCCTAAGGGGTTGGAGGGTGGGGAAAGGCTAACCCCTGGAGATAATGAGGAGTATACGGATTTTGGGGGCCTCCTTTTTAGGTAGTATACGGCAGTTAAGCCCTCCTTTAGATAGTATACAAGCGTTTTGGGGGGCCTTTTAGGTACAAAACAGGCAGTTAAGGCCCCTTTAAGTAGTATACAGGCAATTAGGGGCTCTTTTTGGGGTATCAGGGGGTTTTGGGGCCTTTCCTTTAGCTAGTGTGCAGGAGACGGCCCCCTTTTCTAGTTTAGGTAAAAAAAAGGGCCCCCTTTAGGGGGTTTGTCAGGGCCCCTTTTTCTAGTCGGGGGGGCCCTTATTTGTCGAGCCCCCATTTGGTGTCAGGGGGGCCCCTCTTTAGGTAGTCAGGGCCCTTCTTTAGGAAGTCAGGGCCCCCCTTATGTAGCCAGGGCCCCCTTTGGTAGTCAGGGCCCCCCTTTGGGGCAGGGCCCCCTTTATACCAGGGCCCCCCCCTTGTTTGCCAGGGGGCCCCCTTAAGTAGCCGGGCCCCCTTAGCAGCCCGGGCCCCCTTAGTAGCCAGGGCCCCCCCTTTTTTTTAAAAAGGGCCCCCCTTTTTTAGCCCGGGGCCCCCCTTAATAGCGGGCCCCCTTTTGTAGCCAGGGCCCCCCTTATTAGCCCCGGGCCCCCTTAGTACAGGGGCCCCCCTTAGTAGCCAGGGGCCCCCCTTAGTAGCCAGGGCCCCCCTTTAGTAGCCAGGGCCCCCCTTAGTAGCCAGGGCCCCCCTAGTACCAGGGCCCCCTTAGTTTGCCGGGGGCCCCCCCTTAGTACGGGCCCCCATTTGTAGCCGGGCCCCCCTTAATAGTCAGGGGCCCCATTAGTAGCCAGGGCCCCCTTTTTAGTAGGGCCCCTTATACCAGAGCCCCCCCTTTTATTTAGGGCCCCCCCCTTTGTGCCAGGGCCCCCCTTAATAGTTGGGACCCCATTAGTAGCCCGGGCCCCCTTGATAGTTTAAAAAACAAAACAAAAAAAACAACCCGCCACTTTCCCGGCTTGGCTCCGCTCCCCGGGGCCCCGCCGGCTCCTGCCGCCCTGCATAGGCGGGCCCCCGGGGAAATGACGTCCCCGCGCCCCTCGTCAAGTAGGGCCGGGGCCCGAGGCTGAAGGGCCTAGCACTTCGCCTGCCGGGGACAGCGGAGCGAGCGTATTTCGCTGTGCCCCCCGACACCCGCAAGCCCCCGGGAGCCCCGGGGGCATTGTCCCCGACTCCCGGGCGGGCCCTTTGGGCCCGGGAGAGGTCCCCGGGGGTTCAGTACCAAAAGCGCGGCCGGGGCCCCCGGGGGTGGGGGGGACGCCTTTGGGGGGCCCAACAGCTCGGGGGGGCCCCCCGGGGGTTCACCCATCCCCCGGCCCCCATCCCCAGCCCTGACATACCCCTTTTGATTATTCTGCGTTTATTTAAAGAGGTCTTCTATGAGGGGGGAAAATTACTCATAGCCTTAAAAAAAAGAAAATTATTTTCTTTGCCATGTCTTCCCAACTGTTATTTATATTATATGTACAAGTTGTCAAATGATTGTAGCAACCAGTTGCCACCATTAGCAGTAGCCTTACTATGGTTGCTTCATCATAACATGGACAGTGGTAGTAAGGAATTGTACAGGTCAGTAAGGCTCATTTTTCATGGGGTGACAATTGCCTTTTTGAGTAAATTTGGTACCCTTAAAAGGATCTTTTACCTGCCAATTTCTTGGGTGTGAATGGCCACACAAACAGTCATTTGCAATTTGCAGTCTTTTCGTGCATCCATTCACTTTAATTATTGATCGCAGTACATCTCCTTTTTACACGGTGACAAATAATAACCCTAAAACATAGGGTTATTCCCATGTTATAAAGTACTGGCACATCACTTTATAATCAAAGGTGGTTCACTTTCAAGGGGACCCAGCTCTATATTATCATCTTGGAACCTTCATTCCCAGAATTGGTTCAGATCCCAGAGGTCATGATCCCACAGTCATAGGGTGATGATATATCCTGGCAAAAGATCAGAATACCTTTATAAAAGAGAATTTCTTTTTCAAAAATTTTAGTTATCAAATTTTTATTTTTGTCTCCCACTACTGCAAGACTAACACTCTTATTCAGAGAAAAGAAGACAAGGTGGTTGCAGATGTAGTTCATGGGTGTTACAGAAACAGCACAGCATTTTGCAACCCCTCTTCTTTGCAGTGCCTAACCTGTGTTTAGATATCCAATACAGATCTTACATGGAATACAAATTTTAAGAAGCAATATGGGTAGAACCAGAGCACTGTCATGCTTAGTGCAGAGCCTTTGCGATCAGTGCATGAACGGATTTCGACATAACTAACATTTAAATGACTTAAAATAGGACTTATAGAGCCTGACACTTCCCCCATAACAGTGCCAGCCACACATAGCATGCTGGACATGCATTGCCTCCTAACTGTGGCAGTCACACAGTCCACTACTATTATGTATCTGTCCTGCCATTGTTTGCCAATTATATGAAATTTTACATAGGGGATGCATCTTAGCAGCAACTTAAAGAGTACCTATCACCAGAAATTGAGAGTAGATTAAATTATAAGACTTTTCTCAAATACATGTCATTAGCAATCCAGAGGATTGCCCTCAGTTTTACAGGGGCACAGGTTTTACTTTCACTTTGTAACTCAGGAGAATTTTATTATTCTGTTGGAAGAAACCAACTGAGCATGGGGAAGCTGAGGACACATCTGCTTGTGCAGGATAATCTGAGTCTCTCACTACATACAGTACAACAAGCACAGCACACTGAGGACATAGTGTGCTGTTGCTTCAGCCTCCTCATCCATAGAACACAGGCATCTATATATACTGCTGCTGGTGTGCACATGATGTAGACTTACAGGCTCCCGCTGCACAGTGGGCTCTCCCAACTCAGAAGCAGGAGATTTGATACAACTGTCAACATAGTCATACATCAAGCTTTCATGTGTTAGGACTACAGGTGAAATGCTTTGATTTTCCTAATGAAGCATATTTGAGAAAGTGTTTGTATTTTAGTCTTCTGTTACTTCATAAGGTTTCTCTGAAGACGATAGGTCCTCTTTAAAGGCACTCATATTTATCTTACAAGCAGGCATGGTATGTCTGTGTCCTAACTGTTGCTCAACTTTTAGTGGCTAGTAAAATTGTGCATTTTAAGACCAGTAGAGATATGGATCCATTTGAACATACTATGTATTAACAGAAACCTCATGTGTATTAAAAAAGTGTACAAAATGGGAAACTGAATGACACCACCTAAATGTAATCACAACACTTTTTCAATAAAAGAAAATGGAAGTAATTCAGTTCTAAGATAATAATGTGTGCTAATATTTTATGGGTTTGTTCACACAGCGTTTTTCAATCTGAAAAACTGATTGAAAAGCACTGTGTAAAACATATTCAAAGATGTACCCAGAGTGTGCTGCGTGTTTGGATGTGTTTTCTGTGCAGCAGAAAAGCACCCTCTAGTTTTAAATAGAGCATCTGCTGCGTAAAACGGATCTGTGAATAGACGATCAGACTTCTGAACACTAATGCGTGGTTTACATTGACCCTAATGTAAATCACACTGCACATTGTTAGATGCGTGTTTGGGTCCGAAACACGGATGCAAACACACATCTAAAAAATGTGGTGTGAACATGCCCTATCTGTCCTGTGTTATTTGTTCGAACATAGTTACATAGGGTGACATGTATGAACATTTCTGCAAAAAGGGCAATACACTACGTGGAAATCCCTAAAGAAGCATTTATGCTATCTATCATACATGAAAATACTTGGAGACTCTCGGTGCACATATTTTGATCAAAAGATGTTTAAGTGCCCACGACTTTCAACGTGATCTCAAAATCGGGCAGTCCTATTCTATCTTTTCCTCTAAATCGAGCCAATCAGGCCTCCGCTGGGTCACCCACCTCCATTATTCAGAGAGAAAAAATAAAAAACACCCAACCTGAAACTCCCCTTTTTATGACACCTTGAGGGGGGGGGACAGAAAAACAAAAAGGGAAACACCCCTTTCCTTTCCCCCATAGGTTAAAATCAAAGTAACCAAGTAAAATATATGTTTAAATATCTTTTTACTTGGGTACATTGTTTTTTAATGATTGAAGGTAAAAATAGATAGGAAACGCCCGATTTTGAGATCACTTTAAAGTCTGGGCACTTAAACATCTTTTTTATCAAATATGTAACCGAGAGTCTCAAAATTTTTTTTATTAGAACATGCACTGACAGACCATTCTAAATACTTTAAACGTGTAGAATACGACAATGTATGTCCTGTTCTTTCAGGGCATAATACACACATTATAGTGCC
The DNA here is from genome assembly GCA_025379985.1 of Phyllomedusa bahiana. NCBI lineage: Eukaryota > Metazoa > Chordata > Amphibia > Anura > Hylidae > Phyllomedusa > Phyllomedusa bahiana. The sequence continues at coordinate 89,281 of JAODAL010005380.1, read as the reverse complement.
AAAAACGCAAGTCTGGCTCAGATGCCACCTTTAACTTGGGCTGGCGTTTTTTAACTGTTCTGCCCTAATTTGGCATTAAAAAGTCAAAAATGGGGTTTACTTCTATGAATGTGGGGGCAACACGCCCCAAACGCGCAAATTTTGACGCACTAAAAAAGTGCCCCTTGGGACTTTCAAAGGGAATTTTGCCCAAAGTTTAGAGTGCCCTGCTCTAATTCTTTTTGGCCCAAAAACACCGAAAAATGGGGGCAGCCCATTATGCATGTCACCCTTTTGAGCTTGTTGTGAAATCACCATAACAATTCCTCCAAGATTCCACATTTACGCTCTTTCAGTGAAAGAGTTCTTTTATGTTTATGTAGAAACCTTCTTTCCTTTAAACGTAGAGGATGCCTTCTTGTTCTAGGTACAGTCCAGGGTATAAATAAATCTTGGTAGAGGTATATATTGACCCTTGATATATTTATACATTATCTGTTCTATTATTTTTGAAGACCTTGTCCCAGTCAATGCGGTTTAGGGCCTCTCTAAGCAGATTGAAATTAGCCTTCCTGAAATTCAGTGTTCTTGTTGCTCCTCAACAAAATACTCTACTGAAGAATAATTTGAAATGTATTATATTGTGGTCACTATTTTCTAGGTGCCCCCCAACCTGAACTTTTGTTACGGTGTTACTCCTGTTAGTTACTATTAAGTCCAAAAGAGCCTTTCCTCTAGTCGGCTCCTGCAGTTGGGAAGGGCAACTGTCTTTAGTTATTGACAAAAACCTGTTTCCGTTATGAGAGTCACTGGTTTCAGTTTCCCATTTTATGTCTGGGTAGTTGAAGTCGCCCATAATAACAACCTCATTCTGATTAGTTGCCTCATCTATTTGCCTGAGAAGCATATCTTCCATGGGTTATGTTATATTTGGTGGCCTATAGCAGACTCCTAATAGAATTTTATTATTGCTATTACTCCCATGTATATCTACCCTTAATAACGCCACATGTACATTTCATGTATCTATATTTTCCTGTAGTGTTGACTTTAGACAGGATTTTACGTAAAGACAGACACCTCCCCCCTACCGATTTTTTTTTTTTTTTTTCATCTTCTCTAAATAGACTGTAACCCTGTAAGTTAACCGCCCAGTCATAGGTCTCATCCAGCCAAGTCTCAGTTATCCCCATTATGTCATATTTTAATTCAGAGAAAAATAGTTCATTCATTTTATTAGTGAGACTCCCAGCATTGGTCAGCATGCAGTTTTTGGTTTTCCTTTTTTTAACCCTGTCCTTTTATTACTATTACACCCGCTCCCTTCACTCCACCCCCTGATTTATTACTAATTCCCAGCTCTCAATCTTCACTATCTTGCATGCTACAAGTGTTGTTGCTCTCCCCCCAGTCTTTGGTTTTACAGCACCCTTAATGGTGCTCAAAAATATAATAATTAATAAAATGTATTTTTACTCCCAAGGAAACCCTTTTATAATGGACTTTGGTGGATATATGCTTTTTCATTATTTTTGGTATTCAAAAAATAGTTGTAGAGAAATGGAGTCTGTTTCTCTAACATTTAACTGTCTCTTTACAGGAACCCCCCTCTCCTGCTCAGAACAACTTTGAGATAGGCATGAAGCTGGAAGCAGTAGATAGAAAAAATCCACATTTCATCTGCCCTGCGACTATTGGGGAAGTGAGAGGAAGTGAGATCCTTGTGACTTTTGATGGATGGAGAGGAGCTTTTGATTACTGGTGCCGATATGACTCTAGGGATATCTTTCCAGTGGGTTGGTGCTCTCTGACTGGCGACAACCTACAGCCTCCAGGCACTAAAGGTTTGTTATAAACTGCAAGAAAGGAGACAAAAATATGTGTTTTCAAACCTTTCCTTTATTCAGAAATTCTTTATTATAAGCAGAACATATTTTAGTAACAAGGTAGTAGGAGATCAGTCATTTAGAATAAATTTATTACATACATTTCTACACAAGGAAACACAAAGGTAAAGTAATATGACATAAAATGCATACTACATAACATCATCATAGAATTTAGTTAGTAAGAGTTTTAGTGGGCTAATATCCTTAACCCTTAAGAATTGGTTTGTTTCTGGTCCTCAAAGAACAAAGAGGTTTTTAATTTTTCATTCGATAATTTTTGTGTTTTGTCATAATGCTCTTTTTTTTTGCAGTGTGAGTTGTAGTATAGTTTTGTTGTTGTTGCACCATTTCGAGTTAAATATAATTCATTGCTTGGTTTTCCAATTCATCTTTGTTATACAGAAAAGACAAAAAAAAAATTCAGCACTGTTTTTTTCCTTTTGTTTTTTTCATATCATGTTTGGTGCAGTTCAAATAATCTTATTTAAATTCAGATAGGTTTCAAAATTCATCCACGCTCTTTAGGTTTCAGAAAGGTCAGACATCTTTTAATAAACACAATTTTCCTTACATGTAGATACTCTAGGAGAAAAGAAAAATTAAAAGGAACATATGCAGACTGCCCTAAAAGATTACGTTTCTGTGCTTGCTAAGAATTAAACTAAATGAAAACGCTTTTTCTTCACGGCTAAGCCCGAGCCAGGGTTCTACTGCTGAGCATCTTCTGGGGCTTCTTCCAGATTTTGAAACCTGTGTGAATTTAAAGAGAACCTGTCACATAGTTTTTGACTGACTGAGGACAGTACAAGGTAGTGTCAGACCTGCTGTTTCCAGCGCTGTGTCCCTTATTCTGTAAGATGCTGCAGTTTTCATGTATTTAATGCTCAAATCAAATCTGCAGTTTTAAGGCAGAAGAGTCATTCGAAGAGTCCTTCAGAGTGTCAGTTTTTTCAAACCCCGCCCACCTGAGGCTATCCCCACCCACCTCAACTGACAAACCTATTACTTTGAATAGGTAGAAACACGTGAATAACTGTCAGTGGGCGGAGCTAGCCTTTGGTGGGCGGAGCTAACACCTACTCATGAATAAGATTTGAGGGGTAAATACTCTAAAACTGCAGCATATTACAGAATAAGGGACACAGCGCTGGAAACAGCAGGTCTGACACTAGCTTGTGCTGCCCTCAGCAAGGGGGGCATAATCTACGTGACAGCTTCCCTTTAAATAAGAACATTTACTCATTCAGTTGTTGTATGAGTTTTTTGTATTGTATTCATTTATTCTTAATTCTGTTCAATCTTTTTGCTCCACCAAATTATAGGAATGCCACATACACAATTAATTTGCTTTTCTGTATGCAGTTAAAATCAGTAGTTCTCTATATTTTTATGTGTCATTACGATTGTGGCAGTGTATTTCTATTTTTTTGTTTCAATTTTTGAAAATTTATTAAACCTAATCGTTCAAAAAATGTCAAAAGCATTACTGGCAGGAACAATGGTAGGCAAACTACTAGGCCAAACTTGCAGACCCTAGTTAGCACCCCATTTTTGTGTTGCTGGACACCAAAGGACTGACAAAAGGGGTCATAGCTTTTGTAGCAGGAAGTTGACTTGATTATTAGGCTATGTCTACACTGTCACACTTTGTACAAAAAACAAGGTTGCTTCTCGTTTTTTTTGTTTTATGTCGCCCATATAATTGTATTGTATGGGAAAACGGCAAGAAAACTAAAAGCGCCAGTGTATTATACAACATGGCATGAGAAGACGAATAGCTCGCCTTTTCTATTGCCACCTACGGGGCCGCAGGAACGATGGTAGCTTCGACGCTTTTAAAAAACTAAAAGCGCCGAAAATACGATCGTAATCCTGCGCAGTGGAGACATAGCCTTACACCCAGTACTGGCACCAAACTCTGAGCTTGAGCCATACAGTCTCTGTACAATTGTATTCTAGTATGGTATACTGCAATTACATTGGGATAGTACATCCTTTGCTAGGGAGATTAATAAAATATTCTCCTGTATGTAATAGCTGTTTAAGAATTCAAATGAGGCAAATCACAAAGAAGGTATTGCTTACTGATGTTTAATTATCCTATGTCACTTTGTATAAATAACTGATGGTAACGGATTAGTATTATATATATATATTTTTTTTTTTTATGCAGTGGCTATTCCAAAAAGTCCAGCTCCTGCTGCAGGTTTAGCTTCTGGTATCTTGCGAGGCCCAAAAACCTTGCTACCTGGGGTGCCAGGACGTAGACGTAGAAAGCCGGGAAGGAAGAAGGGACAGTTACCTAAAGCTCTTGCACATCAATTAACAAATCAACCACCCAAACTTTGTGAACCTTTCCGTTTTCCTAAGAAAAGAGGTCCTAAGCCTGGAAGCAAGGTATTTACCCTCAACACAGGCAATTACATTTAAGCTTCATTGAAGCAAGTACTGTATTTCAGATCAAGTGATATAATTTTTTTATCAAATAATTTTAAAGTTTTTTTGTTTTAAATAAATTAGTATGTAAATTACCTATCTCGCATTTTGTGCATACTAGAATCCAATTATTTGCTGTGCCATTTATTTATATGTTGTATAATAAATGCATAACTTTAAATTTACCAATATTCGAAATGATTTATGTATTTAGCCATATAATAATTTTATGTTTAAAAGTTCTCTGCTCAACCACAAGATCTCTAAATTCTTTTGTAACATTTTAATATATCAGTTACTTAAAAGGATTGGTTGGTTTCTATGAAAAGAAATGATAAGTTCTTGGTGCCAATTAAAAAAAAAAAAAAAAAATCTATAGTCGCCCTCCTTAAAGGGGTTTTGCCACAATGTAATGTTGACGTGGGATCCTCCAAAATGGGTATTTAATCACTTTTCTAAATATATGTGATTACAAAAAGCGAAGCCTCTGAGAGCTACAGCTTTCTTTACATGCCCTTAGTTACTTAAAATTTTGCATTAGACACAACTAGCTGGAGCTGAGGAGCTGACGTGGCCACGCTTGCACTTCTTATCTGATGACAGAAAAGGTGAATGAGCTGTGAAGGGACTGTGGAGAAAGTCCAGTGTATGAGTCTCTCTGTTGTATAAAGAATCGACTGTTGTAATGTTATTATTGGAGTTAACTTTTGAGACGCTCCCTTCTTCCTCGCTCTCTGCTCACCCCCTCCCTCTCCCACCGTGCAGGGTTCATGACTCAGAATGATTTGTTTATCTTCTGTCTGAGCAAGATAACAGGTAAGGTAAGTCACTTGGAGGCAAAACCCCTTTAACACTTCTGTTCCAGCACTGGGTCTCTGCTGGTCTTTTGTTTAAGTTCTTCTTCTGAACGGGTGTCACAGGTGCAGTCACTGATTGGCTGGAGGAGTCACGTGCCTCTATTTACATCACTGTTTGGAGCTGTTTACTTCTGGACAGTGATGTAAGTGGGTGGCACTTGACCTCTGCAGCCAATCGGCAGCTGCTGCAGTGACATCCCGGTCAGAAGAAGAAGAAAGTAGACAGAAGACCGGTGAAACCTAATGCTGGAACAGAGGATTAAAGGAAGGTGAGTATAATTCTTTTTTTTTTAATTGGACACCAGGAGCGACACGTATGATTTTTGCCACCCAGGTGCCTTTTTTTTGTGCGCGTTTGTAGCGTAGAATGTGCTTGAATCTATGAACCTTTTCTACTGCTGGTCATAGATTTAGCACTTTCTAGATACAAAGCGACAATTCTAGCTCAGGTAAACCACTTTTAAAGTGCTCTACCTGTTCCAGCAGTAACACACCTGGATTTGCCATACTAAAGATATAAATGTGTAGCTTCGTACGGTTCTAGTGCATCATGCCTCCAGCATGCTCCCAATGCCGCGGTTGCTCTGTATTGCGCCTGATAATGGCGTGCGCCTGTTTAAAGATGGAGTGAAAGACGCCAGACTTCTAGCGCAGCCCCGTTCATACATGTCGCCCTAGGAGCTTAGCATTTATTTTTTTATAGGTACTGGATAACCCCCTTTAAATTATTTAGAATCTTCTACATTTAAAAAAAAATCGCATTCCTGCACTAGTAGCTTATCAATTTAATTATCAACCCTTTGTGTTTTTGGTTATTTATAGAAGATGTGTTTATATAATACATTTTTTAACAGAGAAAGCCACGCCTTTTGCTGAACCAGGTTCCTACTTCCCCCACAAACAGTACCCCAGAACCAGATACAAGCACTGTACCACAAGACGCTGCCACCATTCCATGTGCTGCCATGCAGGCACCAACAGGTAACATTCGCACCCAGCAGTTTTTCCATGTAGATATCTTATGCTTTGTACCTTACTTTTATTTTACTACTTCTTCATTTTTGGTAAGGTAGCATCACATAATGTGTTTATTACTGTGATTATTTTAATGTATTTCATCCTTTTTTTTCTTTTTTGTGATGTGGAATATACCTTGTTCTATTTTTTTGTCAAATACAATGTACTTGTTAAGTAAAAAAAAGATAGCACCACATGGAACAGTTTTCACTATAATTTTCACTGCAGTAGACCCTGTAGATCTGTATTCTCCATCAATTATCTCCGAGGCCCTATGCATGCTGTTCTCCAGCTGGGGGCAACTCTATGTAGTATTCTGCGCTATTGGCACCAGGGGTGTCTTAGTATAATTGAAGCTTGGCAAAGCATATCAGTGCCAGTTGATACTAGGATAAACACCATATGACTGAATGTCAAATGACCATATGTCATCTATTTGATTACAGTCCCGTGCTCTTGATAATAAGGAGGCATGGTAATCAACGTTGCAGCCATCATTTTAAAATATGTTGCTTGTCTCCCAATGTTCCTAAACAGGTGAGTGGGGTCTAATATGTGATCTGTAAGTCAAATGGGCATTATGTGTATTGGAAAAACCATTTGGTGCTACCAATAGCCATCAGGGCTAATCTCTCTTCTGCAATGATAACTGAATGCACTTGGGAGTGCCATTATAATATTATAGATACATCATCAACTGCCTATAATGGAATTTTTTTTATCTGCAGTCTTAATTTTCACTATTATAGATTTGACAAAGAAAGACAATCCTTTTTAACATACTCACTAAGTTTAGTATATTCTTTTTCAGCTGCACAACTGTAAATTAAAGGGGTTTTGCCACAATCTCATTTCATACCTTCTGCATCCAGCTCTTCAGCTCTGTGTGCTCAGAAGGGGACGTGTGTGATTTGTTTGAATTGCATATCCTGTGACCCAGCATCACCAGGCCTTTCCTCTCTTTAGTCAAAGAAAAGACTGAGCTACAATGTAGCTACTTACAGTTCTACACAAACAGAGGTAAAACTTTTGCCTCCAGACACAAGGGTCCTCGGTTCAATCCCTGCAGGAACCAAATCTGTGGATTTTATTTCTCTTTATCAATGCACATACCTCATTGAGGTTTCTTTTTTTAATTTATTTGCACTGTTTGACTAATTACTAAGGAGTACAGAGGACGGGAGTAGAATGACAGCACCTGGGGTTTGAACACTCAATAGCTGCCTGAGAGGAGAAGTGATGTCTGACCAGGACTGAGGAGCTCTCAGCCCTGGTCGTATCCCCTGGAGATGAGCTGTAAACAATGTATCACTTAAGGAGCAGCTAAAACAAAAATGGTGCAGAATTTTTAATAATGATAAAAGGTGAAAATGTTTATTATTTAATTTACAAACTTCCCACGTCAATTTTACTTTGTGGCAAAACCCCTTTAAGTGTGAATTCAGTGTTTAAAGTGAACTCAACACATATGTAATGTCAAACTGCTCCAAGTCTTGTTTTGTTATTTAGATTTATTTATCTTTATTATTTCTTATTTCAAACCTTCATAGTGGTGTTAGGGTATGTTCACACAGTGTATTACGCACTGCAATATGCCGGGTATTTTAGAAGTATGCCAGACTACTACTAAAACGCTCTGTGCCAGCTCCCGTAGACATTAACTTTCCCCAAGTCACTTCTTTCTCCGGCATGTAAAATGCGTCAGGGAAGATGGCAGGTAAAAATAGTTCTCAATGAGAGCTATGAATTACCATAGTTGCAGGAGTATTTTGGGCATTTTGCAGTGCAATTACACGCCAAAATACACCCCACAAAGACACCGTGTCAACATACCCTTACTGTCTTGCTAAAACTGCCCCATTTTAATGTTGTGACATAATGGGGGACAGATTTTAATATTCTCTGTTAGTGTAGCATGTACTAGATTAATCAGTTTGGTAAACCTCTCATTGATGAATTTGCCATAGGCTAAAAAAAGACACAAAGCCAAATCATATGTTTTGTAAAAGGTGAGGCATAAAAATGTGATGGGCCTGTGTTTAAAGACTGTACTGTAAAACTAGAGTAGAGTAAATACCTTGAGTGTTTGGCCCTAAGGATGGTAATATTCACAGAACCAACAGGAAATCATAAATCTATGTAAACATATTGAAAGAAATTCTGTGCTCTTAGTTGCCTTATGTAATTACTTAGAGATGTGTCTTTTTATTTAGTTTGCATTTATCTGAACAAGAATGGAGATTCGGGCCCTCACCTTGATAGAAAGAAAGTCCAGCACCTTCCAGATCATTTTGGACCAGCACGGGCATCTGTTGTCCTGCAGCAAGCAGTTCAGGCCTGCATAGACTGTGCTTACCATCAGAAAACTGTGTTTGGTTTCCTAAAACAGGGTCATGGTGGGGAAATTATATCAGGTGAGCTCTCCATGATTTTTGACCAGAATGTATTTTATTATATTTTACATTTACTTCTACTCTTCACATACTACACCATAAAGATTATATTCATGCTTATTGGTTATGAACTTGATGCAAAAAATCATAATATCAGGAAGGCAGTATAAAGACTTAGGCACTGAGCCTGCTCCATATACAGCAAGTGCCATCTGTAACTCTTATCCTGATGTTTACCCACTTAGGTGCCGCATCAGATCACCACAGCATCTTTTTTGTTGTACAGAATATGGAAGCCATCTTACCGCTCCTTTTACACCCTTCTACATTTTTTCTTAGTAGTGTACAAACAATCATACCTCTTAGTTGACAAGCACCTGGGGAGGGGTGGGGGACTAAAAATATAAAAAAATCAATAAAAGTTGTAATTTTTTTTAAATTGTATACATATTTTTAAAAGTTCAAGACACCTTTTTTTTACCTATTCTACCTATAAAAATAGAAGAAAAACAAATTCAAGTAATTGTTAAAGCTATATGTGTGAAAGTTTGAGCAATAAAATAAAATCTTACCTTATTTATCATATATAGTGAACGCCATAAAAAAGGACACCAAAACTGCATTTTTTTGGCCACTTTGCCTCCCGAAAAATAGAATCCAATTAAAATGTCATATGTACCTATAATGCTACTAATGAAAACTACACTTCAGCATCCTAACAAAACACAAGGAAAACTATATAAATTTGATATTGTCAAAACTGTACTGACTTGTAGAATGAGTTATTTTATACTGCACCGTGAACTACATAACATTGAAACCCCCAATATGTCTCTCAATGTTATATGGTAGATTAAATGGGTTTTCTCAGCATGTTGTTTAACTGACTCACAGGCAGATTTGCACACACTGCGTCTCCTCAGGCTGTGGATGGGTCTACAACAGTGATTAGCATATTCAGCTTCAAGCCCTTACTCTGACAGAGCAGGAGATTATCTCTAACAAAATTACGAAAAACTCCATGCTTCTCAGTCCTCACAGCACTTGTACCTTTTGTTTACTGCAGCTAATCTTGCTAATTGTAATTAGCTCACTCAGAGCTCAGTCAGTCTGTGTGTCACTCCTGCTCTGTCAGTTAATCAGGTGACAGAAGTCTTTCTGGTATGCAGGTTAACCTAAAAACCTGTGTGCACTATGAGAGCTGCTAAACTGTCTGTATCTTATGAGTAAAGTAAAATCTATTGACCAATGTATTTAGAAAATGTCTTCATTTAACTTTTTTGTTGAAAGCTAATCTTTGTAGTGAAAAAACACCTTTAAATAGTGCCATTAATAAATGCAACTTGTCCAACAAACCTTCATACAGCTATTTCAGTGGAGAAAAATAGCTATTGGAAGGTAGAGAATAAAAAAAACAAACTGCAACAGAAATTGCTGCATCCAGATCAGGTTAAAATGTGAGACTCTCTGCACACATTTTTTTCAGCCCCTCAAAGGTGGTATTAACAATATTATATCTGTAGCACAAGAGATTTACCCCTTGTGCATACCTCCCAACTTTTAGAGATTGCAAAGAGGGACACATCAGGCCATGTCTCTAACCACGCCCAAACACATGACCTCACACCAAGACACGCCTCTAACCACTCCCAAACACATACAGCCCTACTTTTTAGACAGCCAAAAAGGGACACATTTTCAGGATTGCATTGGATCCAATGATGAAACATTAAGTAAGTTATCTAATATACAACTAGGAAGCAATCAGATACTTTTTAAAGCAACATAGTCAGTTTATTGACGCAAATCTATTTCCAAAATGAACATTTATAGCGCTCAGAGGGACAAGGGTTAAAAATAGGAACTGACCCTCCAAAATAAGGGCACTTGGGAGATATGCTGGAGAGTAAGGCTACCAAATGTACTATTTTGCATTGCACTGTTAAGACAGGGGACAGACGCCAACTTAGTCATTCACTCATCCCACCTGAGTAAGGCAATTTTTATAGAATAAATCTGGTTTCTATCTGCCCTCAATACATATTATCAGCCTAAATTTAAGGGTGTGAGATGAGTTTTCTATTGTACATATATAATATTAACTAGGTGGGTCCTTCTGAATGAGGTTGCCTTCACATGGCCAGTGGGTTCAACATTTCATCAAAATATGCACTAAAAATCTGCACCGAATTAAAACATATATTGAGTGACATGTATGAGCAGGGCTGCACCAGTCTTCTGGTGTACTTTGAGCCAAAAAACTGTTGTAGCTTTGTCCGACAGATATATGAATAGTCGTACTCCAAAACCTGGTACAGTCTGCATTAGACATGACACTTTTGAATGTGCCAAAGATTGCTGCAGAACTGCCATACACATCCATACTATGGCTGAGACAAAGTTTGGCGCATAACACTCTTTCATACATACTATCGTATTCTACATTCCTCTATAGCGATATAGAGATGGCGTCACATGTCACCCATAGTGTACATTATCTGTAGATTTCTGTGCAGCAGATGTATGCTAGAAATGTTTCCTTTTGAATAGAATAGCAGATGTATACAAACATATGGTATGTGTTTGACACAGGAAATATCTTCGGAAAAAAGTCTCTTTAATTAAGATATGTCCACTATATAGCTTTCTGGGAAATGAACATAGTGTATACCTAGGCTTCCAGTTAAAATTTATGATACCTAGGAGACCTTTGTCCGAATTAATCATTATGGCTGGCCTTACGTTCCCTGTGCAATAACCTTTGTTCCCTCCACCCCTAACATTATGCATATAATATTAAGTGAACAAATACATTGAAGGAAATAATTATTTGATCCCTTGCTAATTGTATAAGTTTGTCCACTGACAAAGACATGAACAGTCTATAATTTTAAGGGTAGGTTAATTTTAACATTGAGAGATGGAATATCAAAAATAAAATCCAGAAAATCACATTGTATATATTATATACATTTATTTGCATTTTGCTGAGAGAAATAAGTATTTGATCCCTCTGGCAAACAAGATTTAATACTTAGTGGCAAAACCCTTCTTGGCAAGCACAGCAGTCAGACATTTTGTGTAGTTTATGATGAGGTTTGCGCATATGTCAGGAGGAATTTTGGTCCATTCCTCTTTCAGATCATCTCTAAATCATTAAGATTTTGAGGCTGTCGCTTGGCAGCTCAGAGCTTCAACTCCCTCCATAAGTTTTCTATGGGATTCTATGTATGTTTTGGGTCATTGTCTTGCTGCAAGACCCAGCCACGACCCATTTTTAATGTCCTGGCGGAGGGAAGGAGGTTGTCACTCAGGATTTGACCGTACATGGCTCCATCCATTCTCCCACTGATGCGGTGAAGTAGTCCTGTGTCCTTAGAAGAGGAACACCCCCAAAACATAATGGGGCAGATTTATCAAAAGTGTCTTACTTTTAGACAGTGTAAAGTTAGACTAGACAGTTTTATAATGCGCCACATTTATCATAGCGTTGATAAATCTAGCGCAGGTTAGAACGGTCTAGTCTAAGTTTGTACCACAATTAAGTTTGCTTACTTTCACACCAGAAACTGTATCAAAATCTGGGCGCATTTAAGCTACGCCCCATTTCTCGCGAAATCACGCCCATTTTACGTGTTCACACCCCTTTTCATGAAGAGGCGCAGAAGCGTCTGAAACTGTCTAAAACACATAGTAAATGTAGCGAAAAGCTGGTTTCTGGCGCAAATTGAGCCAGAATTCTGCCGCAATTGCCTTGATAAATCTGCCCCATTGTTTCCACCTCCATGCTTGACAGTGGGGACGGTGTTCTTTGGATCATGGGCAGCATTTCTCTTCCAAACACGGCGCGTTGAGTTAATGCCAAAGAGCTCCTTTTTTGTCTCATCTGACCACAGCACCTTCTCCCAATCACTCACAGAATCATCCAGGTGTTCATTGGCACACTTCAGGCGGACCTGCACATGTGTCTTCTTGAGCAGGGGGACCTTGCAGGCACTGCAGGATTTTAAACCATTACGGTATAATGTGTTCCAAGTGGTTTTCTTGGTGACTGTGGTCCCAGCTGCCTTGAGATCATTAATAAGCTCCCCCATGTAGTTTTAGGCTGATCTCTCTCCTTCCTCATTATCAAGGATACCCCACGAGGCGAGATTTTGCATGGTGCCCCAGATCGATGTCGATTGACAGTCATTTTGCATTTCTTCCATTTTCTTACTATTGCACCAACAGTTGTTTCCTTCTCACCCAGCGTCTTACTTATGATTTTGTAGCCCATTCCAGCTTTGTGTAGGTCTATGATCTAGTCCCTGACATCCTTAGAAAGCTCTTTGGTCTTTCCCATGTTGTAGAGGTAAGATTCTGACTGATTAATTGAGTCTGTGGACAGGAGTCTTTTATAAAGGTGGCTATTTAAGACAGCTATCTTTAATGCAGGTAACGAGTTGATTAAGAGCGTCTAACTGGTCTGTAGGAGCCAGAACTCTTACTGGTTCGTAGGGGATCAAATATTTATTTCTCTCAGCAAAATGCAAATAGATTTATATAATTTATACAATGTGATTTTCTGGATTTTATTTTGGATATTCTATCTCTCAATGTTAAAATTAACCTACCCTTAAAATTATAGACTCTTCGGGTGACATGTATGAATAGGGCTGCGCCAGTTTTCTGGTGTACCTTGAGCCAAAAAGAATGTATGAACAGGCACAGTCCAAACCTTTGCGCGATAAGTAATGTGCCAAAGACACTTTTTAGTGCGCCAACAATTTGGGGCGTTCTGGAGGCGTGTTGCATGATATTCATAGAAGACACATTTATGATTCTTTTACACCAAATCTAGTCGAAGAACAGTTGGAACAGCCAGACTAGGTTAAAGGTGGTCTGCCTGAGCCAGACCTGTATGTATGACCTGTAGAAGAACAGGTTCATATATTCTGCCGCATTCTACACTACCTTACAGCTATTTAGAACTAGCCGGTAAACCCATCGTTCATACATCTTGCCCTTCATGTCTTTGTCAGTTGGCAAACTTACAAAATCAGCAAGGATCAAATTATTATTTCCTTCACTGTAACCTTCTCAAACCTGAAGAAGACAACCCAATTGTCTTGAAAGTTTGCTTCTGTAATCTATTCCACCACTAGAGTCTATAACTATACTCCCAAGTTTTGTCTAGCACAGTACTATATTCAATACAATGCAGAGAACTCAATCTTGGCTGGGTAAATGGGACACACAAAGAAAAAATGTGAAGCTATTGAGCCATATTTCTTTTAAATCTGATACAACATAAAACGATTGCCCATGTTTTTAAACACAAGGCAACGCTAGATATGTGTACTGTTTTTCTGATAAGCACTTGTAATGGGGAAAAGATCTTTTTTTTTTTTTAACTTGTCCCATGACAATGAGAGTGGACTAAGTAATCAGTTGATGGCTATATAATACATTGTAATACATGAATGTCCTGCAGTGTAATAAGCCAACTGGCAGGCAGCCTATCAAGCTCTGCAATCAGGTAGGGCCTGGGAGGCGTATGTCACAGATTGACTGTTATAACAGTCAAGCGTTACGGTGTAGGAAAACTTGGTTTATACATTTTTGGCATAGAATGGATGATCGCCGTAATCAGAAAATCAGTATAGATATAATCAATTTATTTGTCAGAGAAGACCCCCACTCTTTTTCCATCCTCTGCCAAAGATTGTAATTCAACCTTCTATGTAGAGTTGGGGTTGGTAAATAGTGAAGCATAGGTATGGGTATCAGATAATAATTTAAGATTTTCCTGTTTATGACAGCCCTTATCTAAAAAAACCATTGACCCTCCTTTTTCCGTTTGGCAGATTACAATATTAACCAATGTCCTGCAACGCTTTTTCTTCCCCTGCAGTTAAAATGGATTGGCAATGTTTCTTATTGGAGATTATCTTAATCTTCCTTAACCAGATAAAATGTATCCAATAAAGCTGTACAGGACTGTAGAGGGCAATACATGGAATTCCTTGTATGAGAAGTTGAGGACCAATCGACTTCAAAATCAATAGCAGTATCTCAAGATTAAGGCAAAAGTTTAGAAACTTCAACCAAATCCTAGAATGCAAATTTAGTATATACAAGATGTGAATTACATGGCAAATATCCACTTCTTTAAGCAGTTGTGATCGAAAATGTGAACTAAAACCCTCAAAAAATTTTCATGTATCCTAAGTAGCAGAAATGCTTTTCCAAAAATTCCTATGTTTTTTTTGATAGTTTTTTAGTGCTAATAGTGTGCTGCCTATATTGAATTGTGTTTGTGTATTACTGCCACACCAGTGTGCACCTATGCTAATTTTTTTCACAAAAGTTTTAGCTGATCAATTAAAGGGGTTGGCTCACTACATTGATTCATCTTACCTCCGTCCTGTTTTCTTGGTTTCAGTTTGAATTCAGGGGCATGTTTACTGGCTTCATACTGGACTGCAGTAGAAGCCAGGTCTGTAGCTATAGCAACAAGTTTTGACAGCCTATCAGGAGATATTGAACAGGTCTGTAGCTATAGCGACCTGAGGAGCTGATGCAGCCAATACAAGAGTGGATATCTAGGAATAGGTAGAACACTGTTAATAGACACATATTGCAAAGTGACTTGTTTTTGCAAGATCTTTAACATAAAAAGAAATCCTTGTAGTGAGACAACCCCTTTAATAGCTTGTGAATAATTTAAGAATACCGACTATTTATATAAATGCCTGCCTGTTTTTTGAAGGTTTATATCCACATGAACGAATGTTAACTGAATTAAAGGAACTCAAAGTAGATGTTCTATTCAGTTTCAGAATCCGTGGATTCAGCCTCTGTAGAGCTGACGTTTACTCTTGAAGATCTTTTAAACCTCCTGAGTTTTTATAGGAATAGAATGCAGTATAGAGGGTCTGGTGTTATTCCTTGACCATTTAAAGATGAATACTGTCTTATGGTCATGCAAGTCCTGTGAGAACTTAGTATGGTTAACCTCAGTTATTGTCTTCTTTAATTTGGACAAATTTTATTTTATGTATTAAGTCCAACTCCGAAAATAATGGCACATCTACAAAAGTAGCTATAGACGCTTGTTAATTAAGTATGTTCTATTCACATGACACAATCAGCTGCATAAGCTTTAGAGAACTTTCAGATAGAATTTATTCCTAATCTTTGCTGAATTGATCTGAATAAATGGTTGTGGGTAATTTTTTACAGGGAACCTGTACATTGACCATGCTATCTGATCTGCTGGTAGCATGTTCTAGAGCAGGAGGAGCTCAGCAGATTGATATATTGTTCTATGGGGAAAGATTCCGTAGAACTTGTATTTTATTCATTTATATCCCTGCTTATTCTAGGTTAAGGAGTCCAGTGGGCGGTGTTATCAGTGATTGACAGCTATCTCTGCAGTCTTATCAGTGATTGACAACCTTCCTGTTGTACATACATAGTGGACTCCTTAAAGGGGTTGTCTCATCTCAAAGTTTCATAGGATGCATGAATGAAATAATGCTGCTTTGCTCTGTCACTTCCTGGTCAAGCTGTCTGTAATTAGCATATGAGCTCTGTATATTCAGACTTCCCTGTTTATCAGTCTAGATTAAATAAATTACCTTCTCTGAGGTCCGGAGAAGCTTCTGAGCTAATTTTAACAGTAGAGTAATTAGTCTTTTGTCTGAAAGATCAGATAACACACAAGCTTTCACACTGCCGGTCCACTTGTGTGATCACTCCTTGCTATCAGATAGAACAAACAACAGGGGAGAAGGAGTACACAGGTCGGTCACTTGGGGAACCAGAGAGAGAGCTCAGAAGGTGATAAAATCACTTGTTGCTCCTTAACAAAATAGATGAACAAAGCAATATATTTGGAAAATGTCTTCATTTAGTTTTCCCTACATGTTGAAAGCTATTCTTTGTAGTGAGACAACCCCTTTAACCCAGAATAAGCAAGGCTTTAAAATGAATAAACTCCCAAGTTCTATTGAATCTTTCCCCACAGAACAATAGATGAATCTGCGCAGCTCTTCCTACTTTGTCAGCGAATTAGCTAGCTTATTCTATATGATAAGTTCATTTCACTCTGAGTCTGAGGAATCATCTCCTTTTTGGAGTAATTTTCTAAGGTGGCTAAGTCCCACCAGGTTTTCATCTCGTGTTCAAGCAGTTACTCCAATTTACAGATGTGGATTTTCAAACCTACTTTATTTTGCACATCTTGCCTTAAAAATTTCTGACATTTTATCGTATCTTGCCCTGCAATCCTCGACCGCTTTAAGGCATACTCTGACAGTTCTCCATACTTGCCTACCACCAGTGGTCCACAACAGCTCAGGAAAGTGACGCCTCTGGTACGAAAAACTGCACTCCAATCATTAAGAGGCACCAGGAGGCGCCTCCTTCGCCCTGGTCTCTGCTGTCCCGAGGATGCCTTGGGAGATCCAGTGCCCTGCGGGCTGCAAGTAAAGGCCTTACGAGCCGCATGAAGGCCGAAGGACATGTGTTTCTGACCCCTGCTTTAGTCCATCATCCAATTACCTGTTCACAACAGTGCTTTACACTGTAATAGTAATGTACTGCTAAGATCCTAAGCGCTACCATAAAGTCATCATAGACTTGCCCTGTTTGGAGCATGTGGTGTTAGATACAACTGGTTGAACGTTATCTTTAGGATAGAAACAGGTCATTACCACACAAAATGAATGCTATATGTGTAAGAGAGAGCTGGATAAAATCTATTTTGTTCTTTCTCATGGTCCTACCCTGACTACATGGTCTCTTATTTCTGTTCTTGAAATATTCTCTCCAGCGTCGGATTTTAGGGATTGAATGGAAGACAGGAATAAAGAACCTTATTGCATGTTGAAGTATGTTACATGTGTGTTCTGGGGTTTGAATTATAATATAAAGAACCGATGATTCCCTTTTACCCTATGCTTTAGTTATGGTCAGTCTTATTTTGCAGCGGTATTTGAGAGGGAGCAGCACACACTGAACCTTCCAGCAGTAAACAGTATTGGGTATGTTCTTCGTTTTCTGGAGAAGCTCTGCCGGAACTTGCGTAGTGACAACTTATTTGGAAACCAACCCTTTACTCAGAATCCTGCACCGCAGGCTGGATTGTATGAGAATGACCGGTATTTAACAGGTACTAAAGTTAACTTTTCGGGTTTATTAAATCTCTCATGTTGGTTAAAATTCCAGTAATCTCCTTGTACAGTGCTCTTAACACAATTTTCCTATTTCTTAGAAAGGTGTAATTTTGAAGGCAGTCTTCATGGTCCTGGCAGAGGCATTAAGAGATACCTCAAGAAATCCTCCGTACAATGCCCCCCTGTGTCCTAAAGTACCAAAGAATGATTGCCACGCATCAGAAGGTAAGCTTAGAAAACCAGCCATTTTTCTGTAGCTGTTCCTACATTGGGCTGTGCATTTACAGTTCTTTCAGGTTGTAGATCCATAACTATAGCACAGGGATGGCGTAGGTTCAGCAGCTGTGTCATGCCATTTGCTATTTACTTAAACGTGCAACTGTCACCCTGCTGCGAAGGCTGTGATAAGAGTTAACTCCAATACAAGCTCCTTAACCCCTAAGATGTCATGGTCAGCGTTGACCGGAGCACATAAGGGGTTTTAAATAGGGGAGGGTGCTGTTGTCAACCATAACAAGTTGCCAATGGACTACTATGGTAGCCAGTGGCCTAGCAAACACCTCAGCCATGTGTGAGAGCCTAACAGGCTGCCCGACAATAAGATGCTAATAGGCGTAAAACTCTACAAATTTATAAGTATTGTGCTAGATTTTAAATGCAATCAATGGTACATCCAGCGCGACTTAAAAATAAAACAAAAAAACTTTTTTGCCCTTACACAATTTTTAGTATGAAACAAAAATAATAAAAAATACACATAATTGATATTGTTGTAACAACCCATACGTTTTTATTTTAATTTATCAAATTAATCTGTTGGTGAATGGCTTAAAAAAACCGATGCCAGATCAGCTGTGGGCAACTTCTATATTGCCTATAGCTGTTCTGGCATTGTTTTTTGTAAGCCATTCACCATGTGGGATAAACATATTAATTTGATAATTTAAGAAAAAAGTAAGGAATTAAAACCCAAAATATATTAATGTGGTGTTGACACAGTCATAACAACCCAAAGATTAATATTTATGCCATATGGTAACAAATAAAAGCCCAAACAAAATGCACTATCAGCATTCCAAAATTGTTTCATTGAAATATAAAAGATCCCGCAAAATACAATCCCTCATACAGCTGTGTTGATGGAAAAATAGGCTTTCAAAATACAGAAATGTGAAGAATAAGGAATAGCACTCGCAATACACAGGGCACTGAAGTAACCTTAGAATCTGTTTTGTTTTACAATCTTTGCATGCTTACAGGAGAAACATTCCTAAACGATGCTGGACTTCCAGGGTCAATGGAGCAGCGTCTGGGTCCAGCAGAATCTCCTAGTAGCCCAAACACATGTAGAGTCTCTAAGGAATATCGACCCCCCTCCTTTCGGAGTCACCATCAGCCTAGCAGTCTGTCCCAAGGAAGTGTACGCCGGCTGAGCTCAGGTGGTGAGTAGCACAGGCAGGGTATATGGGTGTATGATGAGAGTGCCTCCAAGCGGTTCATGATCCTATTTGACATCCTTCTGCCTTAATAGGGTGCAGAGTTGATCGATTAATCGAGATCGGCAAAAATCAAGATCGAGACGATTTTCCCGATCGATCCGATTTTTCCGGCAAAATCTGGTAAAAATCGTGATTGCGCCGTTTCACTTTCATTTACTTATTGGAATTGACGATCAAATCGAAAATCTAAAAGATTTTCATGAAAAAAATCGAAATCGGCTCGATCTCAATTTTTTGCCAATCTCGATTAATCGATCAACTCTAATAGGGTGTGTGGAAAAAAGCATAGTCTTAGTGAGACAAGCCATTTTCAGTCTGTTACTGGAAATATGACAGAAGATTATAAGCACACTACTGCAATTGACTTAAATTAATGGCAGTGATACTGGGAGAGTTGAGTAGTCTTTCTATATCTCTGTCAGGTCTTCAATGACACTTAAATTTGTATAGTAATACACAGATAACAGTTGCCCTGGCAACATATAAATTGTTTTCTCTCCTGCTTAATTAATATTTTCAGCTTTGACGGTGTAATTTTTTATTTTTTGAAAACCCCTCCATCACTTATGTCCGTCTATCAGGCTCAGCTAGGAATAGGAGTTAGCAGAGCTGAAATTGTAGGGTATGTTCACGCGGCTTATTTTTGGCATGCATTTCGCCACGTATTTTGCTGCGTATTCCGCGTTATACATGGCGAAATGCATAGAGAGCTATGCATTATGCGTCGTTCCCCTGCGCGTACAATACGATCGTATTGTACGCACAGGGAAAAAGTGACATGTCAATTGTTAGCGGCGAATATGCGCCGCTGACAATTAATGCTGGCCCCCCTTTGCTTTGGAAAAAGGCGCCGATTAGCGCGTCGCTCCAAAACACCCGTCGTATTGTGGTGTGTACTATATGTGCCACAATAAGCCATGTGAAAATACCCTTAGTGTGTTGGAACCGCCCACAGCCTGCACAAAAAGTAGGAACCTAAAGTCATTTGTTAAAAGCAGGATCTGTGAAAACAGCCAGATCGGAAAACCACTTTAAAAAAAATTAAACCAGCTGCAAGAAACATTCTAAAATAAAAAATATTCATCTGTTTAATCCCTTTGCATTAAGGTGCATGACATTAAAGGTCCAGATGCACCCATGCACCAGGGTTACTAACTTGATTTTTTGGAGGGGATAATTAATCCAAAAAAAATCACAGAAGGCTGCAGGAACCTGTGGCCTTTACAATGTTGCCAATTCTGCCCATGATACAATTTTCTGCAGTTTATTAAAAAGATAAAATTTCAGGCTGATCCAACTTCAGTGGAAATGCCTTGAGACAAGGAAATGAGGCTAAGTAATGCGTGTAGCCTCCACGTGCCTGTATGACCTCCCTACAACACCTGGGCATGCTCCTGACGAGGCGGCAGATGTTCTCTTTAGGGATCTCCTCCCAGACCTGGATTAAACCATCAGTCAACTCCTGGATAGTCTGTGGTGGAACAATACATGATGTCCCATATGTCTTCGATTGGATTCAGATCTAGGAAATGGACCGGCCAGTTCATAGCATGAATGTCTTCACCATGCAGGAACTTCTGGCACACTTCAGCCACATGAGGCTTAGCATTGTCATGCATCAGAAGGAACCCAGTACCCACTGCACCTGCACATGGTCTCACAATGGATCTGAGGAGCTCATCCCGGTTCCGAATGGCAGTCAGGGTCCCTCTGGCTAGCACATGGAGGGCTGTGAGACCCTTCAAAGAAATGCCTCCCCACACCATTACTGACCCACTGCCAAACTGGTCATACTGGGGATGTTGCAGGCAGGAGAACGTTCTCCACGGCGTCTCCAGACTCTCATCACATCTGTCACATGCGCTTAGTGTGAACCTGCTCTCATCCATGAAGAATCTGCCAATCTTGGTGTTCTCTGGCAAATGCCAAACGCCCTTCACGTTGTTGGGCTGTAAGCACAACACATAGGACCTTTATACCACCCTCGTGGAGTCTGTTTCTGGCAGTTTGAGCAGACACATGGATATTAGTACCTTGCTGGAGATCATTTTGCAGGGCTCTGGCCGCGCTCCTTCGGTGCCTACGTACCCCCCGGAGGAGGTAGGGGTCCTGCTGCGGGGTTGGTGCCCCTCTCTGGCCGCCTTCACATGTCCTGGTGTACCGGTCTGTCTCCTGGTATCTGCTCCATGCTCTGGACACTGTGCTGACACAGCTAACCTTCTTGCCGCAGCTCGCATTGATGTGCCATCCTTGATGAGCTGCACCACCTGAGTAACTTCTCTGGGTTGTAGACACTGCCTCATGCAACCTCTATGTGTTAGTGCAATGACAAATGTGTCTAAAACAGCTAAAAAAGGTTGAGTACAGAGAAATGGTTTGTGGTCACCACCTGCAGAACCACTCCTTTATAGGGGTTGTCTTTCTAATTGCCTATCATTTTTACCTCTTTCCATTTGCACAACAGCAGGAGAAATTCACAATCAGTGTTGATTCATAACTGGACAGGTTGGTTTCACAGAAGTGTGATGGATTTGGAGTTACATTGTGCTGTTTAAGTGTCCCCTTTATTTTTCTGAGCAATGTAAATAAGAGAATAATAAGCATAATTTTTTTTTTATGGGCACCAGATTAAACTGTCTTTTTCCTATGAATTGTCCTTTGAAGTTTTGGCAATCCTGCTGTAATATCCAACTGTGAAAGTCTAAACAGCATAAAACATAATGAAGATATGAGATAAAAGATTTTCCATTTACTGACTATATAGTCAGTGAATATCAAAGCCCACATTAGTCCCCCGCTTTTCCCCCAATTGTATCGGATGACTGACATCATTTAATTCTCCTTATCCTAGAGTCTGAGAGGTGTGCGAATGGTCGACAAGGAACTCGTGACCCATCTTTATGGAACATGGAAGATGTTATGCAGTTTGTCAGAGAAGCCGACCCACAGCTAGGATCTCACGCTGAGCTCTTCCGCAAACATGTGAGTTTTGTAAATGTGTGTAATTGGAAGCGGCTTCGATAATGAGATGCAGTGATCACTTGTATTCTATGGAAACTGTCCTACATTCTAGTTTAAAATACATCGTTCATATCCACTTGTGCTGTATTCTTCTTTATTTTTAGCAAAACAAGAACAAAGTTTAATTCCATAGCTTTATTATTGGGATCTACACGAAAGATGTTCCGTTACATAATTGTAGTACTTGCCTCCACTTCCTGTAGTCTTGATAAGGCAGATGTAGGATGAGGAGTACTTCTAGACTTTATCTACAAGGCAAAAGTAAAATGCCGTCAGATTCTGTTCTAGAATCCAACCAGTACTTTACAATCGGTTTTAGTTTTTTTCCACAGATTTCGAGGTCGGTTTTCAGCCGGCCCATATTGAACAGTACTATAATCTGCCATTTTCCTGCGGATTATAGCACATGTTCTGAGTTTTTCACTCATGTGAACGCCGCTTTGTGTTTCTCATTGCTGGCAGTGATAATCTCACTGCTAATTGTTTGATGCGTGTCTGGGCCCGTTCAGGCGGACCCAGACCCGCATCCCAAAAGCGTATGTTCACACAGACATAAAACGCCATGTGAACATACCCTTAGGCCCCGTTCACACGGCTTATTCACGCCGGATTTGCGAGCCGGATTGTGCTCGCAATTCCAGCTTGAATAAGGGGCGGGGGCGCTGCCCGCCGACCCCATAGACTTTCATTATCCACGGCGCGTATTGCGCCTGGATAATGTGCAGGTCACTTTCTCCCCGCCCGGCGGATTCGCCGAGCGGGGAGGTGCGACGGAATCCACTGTTCTCTATGAGAGTAGTGGATTACCGTAATTACACTGACGGATTGGCGCCGTACTGCAGCGAAAATCCAGCGCTGGGTACGGCGCCAATCCGCGGCGAAATAAGCCATGTGAACACGGCCTTAGAGAGGTTTTTTCAGAATAAAGGCAAAGTAAAAACAAATAAATAAAAAACCTTATTTCTCCTCAGAAAAACTAGAAGGCTAAACAATGAGATTTTGACTATTATTTCTATGCATGTATTGACTAGCAGCGTATGATAGAAGAAGCAGTGGGACAGGCCAATCCATGCTTCTGCAGGGTCTATGTATTCATATTGATGGCATCTATCATTGATGTGGAGTCATAGTTTGTCCACTACAGCCTTAAAATAATTGCTAAATACTAAGTTTGTTGCATATTTACTTTCTTAGGAATCTAGGAAGGTGTAGACATTTTTATATGTTATGATCTATCCATCTAAGGCCCCTAGGTATCAAAAAAGCCTGATATTACCGTTTTACTACAGTAAATGTATTTATTAGTTTTAAACAAGAATGCAAAGCTAAATAACGACTGTTCGCAAATATATTGCTTTTCTGATTCTGCTTTATTTAAGAGTTAGGTGGTCAGTAACTAAAGAAACTTGCATAAACAAACAAGAACTGCTCTATCTCTGCTGTATCAGCCCTGGCCAGGATGGTAAAGTCACTCCCTGCAGTGTCTGAACAGGGGCACGCTCTTTCTTTTTAGAGCTTTGTGTAAATATGCACACTATCTATCTATCTATCTATACACAGCATTGATTAACATATATTATATATATATGTGTACACACACCCACAATATTAGCATTCATATTAAGGATATTGTGTAGATGAGGGCTTCACATGCTTTTCTTTTTGGGGTCTCAAAAGTGGTCCTTTAAAGGGGTTTTATCTTTTCATCGCTTGGCAGCCGTTTATACTGGTTGCTAAGGAGAGCTTATGAAATGGAGTGTGCACGTGAGAATTCATTCTCTGAGCGGGAGGGGGGGTGGCGCGGGGCCTGGCGGTAGAGATTCTCAGCTGTCGGAGACTAAGTTATGATGGGAAGTGAAAAGTTAAGTGTAACTCCATAGTGTATATCTACATTTCTCGCTCTCTCTACATAATTTGTAATTAGAATGGGCATTTGACATTCAGGATTCCGGGAGAGATGGGTGATTTTTTTTTCCTCTCTCTCTCTCACACACTGATATATCCTGCAGATTGTTACACCTCTGACCTCTACAGATCTGCAGAACAAAACTATACGCTTTATCTGTTTGTGTTTACATGGGACTGCACAAGATCTCTCTCTGCTGCAGGACCTCCGATCGTTGTCAGTGAACAGCGCAAACCCCGCACGCATATTTCAAAACTACCACAGATTGCTGTCAGTGAACAGCGCAAGCCGCGCACGCATATGTCGAAACTACCACTGATTGCTGTCAGTGAACAGCGAAAACCCCGCACGCATACGTCGAAACTACCACGGATTGCTGTCAGTGAACAGCGCAAGCCCCACACGCATACCAGGGCTGTGGAGTCGACAAGCCGAAGCCCCAACTCCGACTCCTCAATTTCCCAAACCTCCGACTCCCGACTCCGACTTCTGACTCCCTCATACATGGCTCATGTTTAAGTAATATCTTTACTGTATTAAAATAGTAACATCAGGCTGTTTATCACCTTATGATACAATAATCAAGCTATTTAGGTAGAACAGACACTGACCAGCTAAAGGGTAACAATGTTTTGATCTTTTGAACACTTCTGGGTGGAGTTGAAGAAGAAGCTGTATTTGTATCCAAGTCCAGTCTGCACCAACATTGGGAATATGTAGAAGAGACCTGGGATCAGATTTTGGTCAAGACATGCTTGAATCTGATTCAGAGCCCAGAAGGATTCAGGCAGTATTGAAAACCAAAGGTGGATTTCCCAAATACTAACAAAATAATAGAAATTAAGGTTTTGATTTTTTAGGAGCAAAACAGTAACAATGCAGTTATAGGAAAGAGAACTAAGCAGATGCTAAATACTTGCAAGTCACATTTATGTATAAGATGTAAGATGACTGTATATAAAATTAAAGTAGCCCCATGTACAAAGCTGTAGTGGATGGTGAGAGATGGAGCCTGAAAGTCACAAGTTCAAACCATTGTTACCATTCTGCTTGTCAGTGTAAAATATATTTATTGGACATGACTTTAGGACACAAAAAAATTGTCAATATGCAAAACACTGCAGGAACATTCGTGGAGTCTCTGAATTTGTTCTGAGAAATAGTATTGCCTCCATCAGATCCTGCATACATGACCTCACATCTGATCTCATTATTTCCAGGCTAGAGAACAGCCACTCTACACTAACTTGGGTTGGGGGCAAAGCGGTGACCACAGGGCAACATCTCTAACAATGTCAGGGTATAAAGGAATTGCCTCAGCCACAGTCAGTTTAGATGAATGGTTGGACTCTTCTACTTCTTTGAAAACAGGTGAAAAATTTTGCTGAAATCTGTTTGTCCTGGGAGCAGAATGTTTTGCCCTGGAGCAGCGCTTTGCCTGCTTTATGTTCTCAATTACACTCCTCATGTGATAAGGCTGAAGAGATGGGAGCATCAGCACTGGCCGGACCCAATTCCTCTTGCTCTTTGTATCGTACTAACTGGATTATATATTTTGGGAGTCTGAGTCGGTCCCTTTTATGACGACTCCGACTCCTGCAAAATAGCCACCGACTCCGAATCCACGACTCAGACTCCACAGCCCTGATGCACACGTCGACACTACCACTGATTGCTGTCCGTGAACGGCGCAATATCTCTCTTGTCATTACCTTATCGATATATGCGATAGCTGTCACATCTCCTCTGTTTAATACCAATTTCCACTTAAGCCACAGTGCCCCCATTACCGTACCAACCACAGACCTCACTTTGAAAGCTATAGTGGTCCAAGTCAGCACAACACTAACTTTCCACACTTTTGAATCTGTCACATAAAGAAGAAATAACAAATTGGTTCATTTGGACTTGTAATTTCCTGTGCCGATCTGTCACAGGAGAATATCTTCGCAGATGAAGCAATTTGTGATACATGGTCTCTGCAGAGATAGATATAATGTTTCCTGCTAAATCTAAGGGGCACCACTACTAATCATGTAACAGGCCAATATCCTTGATCTATTATATCACTATATTTTATCATCTATTTTTTCTCTCCCACAGGAAATTGATGGAAAAGCTTTGCTCCTGCTGAGAAGTGATGTCATGATGAAATATATGGGTTTGAAGTTGGGTCCTGCTTTAAAGCTTTCTCACCACATAGATAAACTGAAGCAAGGGAAGTTCTGACCACGGCACCTTGTCCATCTGTCACAGACCTTTAACCATTGGACTCTGCTGTCTCAGCAACCTTGCAAAAAAAAACAAAAAAAAACTCATCATGCGAGGAATATGACTCAGTGCCCTAATAACCCAATTCTGGGGGTTTATGTATGTCGCTGACATCTGAAATGTCTATTATCTATGAGAAGTTCCTCCGATCTGTGGACTTGTCCTTGATATTTCACGATAAGGGGAGAGGGAAGATGAAGGCATTACATTTTGATTGGGCTGTAGGTTACTACTCCTACTCCCTCGTGTACTTTGAATTAATCCAAACAATACTTTTCTTATCTTATATAGCACTGGCAGTGCACACAGCACTGTACCTTGTAGAATAAAAGAGGCACAATGAATTATTGGCCACAAAAGCTTGCAATCTGATGACTGGCTGGAGTTACTTGGAATCTGCTTTACATAATCTTGCACATGGGGAATATAGGTTGCTTCCAATTTCTAATATTAGAATTATATTGATAATAAATTCAGCAACCTTACCTAGTCTTTGCTTGTAAATTCCCTTTCATTGTACTTCAAATCTTTTGTAAAGAACACTACATGAAACAATCTGTGTGTTTCAGGAGCACCAGCTAGATTTAATAGCTTCATGCACATTTGTCTATGTTTATTGCCAAAATGCATCCAAAATGAAGCGATTTTGTAGATACGACTCTATAGGAGCCATACACACAATACAATGAGATTTTTAACTAGACTTATATGTCTCCATGGGAACCTTTTCAAACCCTATGTAATGTGATATTGCAGTCTTTTTGCCATCCATCTGTCCTCTACATCTTGCTAGCCTTTCTAATGTACAGTAGTGAAAAGTGACAGATGGATGGGAGTCTGCATGATCAAACTACACAGAGACTTGGTCTGTTACATGGATACAAATATCTGCATAGGAGTTATTAGACACAAAACAGTTAGTGAATCCTAAATGAATGTTTTGCAAATTGATTTTGTTAAAAACCTGTTAGAGCCGAGGTCCACCTTCACAGAGAGTCGATACACAGCATTTGGCCTAAGCGGGACATCTTTTTTATTTCATCAGGGCAGCAGTACTCTCAGTTCATTAAAGGGGTTGTCTCGCTACAAAGATTAGCTTTGAACATGTAGGGAACACTAAATGAAGACGTTTTCCAAATATATTGCGTTGTTCATTTTCTTCTGTTGAGGAGCTACAGATGATTTTATCAGCTTCTGATGGCTTTCAGGTTTCCCAAGTGACTGACCTGTGTACTTCTTCTCCCCTGCTGTTTGTTCTATCTGATAGCAGGGAGTGATGCCAGCACAGATCTCCGGACAGTGAGAGCTTGTTTGTTATCTGATCTTTCAGACAAAAGACCATAATTACTGTTTACTTTAACTCAGAAGCTTCCCTGGTCCTGACAGCATAATCTTTATCTAATTAGCAGAGGTCTGAATACACAGAGCTCATATGCTAATTACAGACAGCTTGACCAGGAAGTGACAGAACAAAGCAACATTATTTCATTCATGCCTCCTATGAAACTTTGAGATGAGACAACCCCTTTAAATACAAAATAAAAAATCTCATCCTTTCCTTCCATACCTCCATTCCAAGGCTGACTCCAAGGGCCATCTCTCCCCCGATCCCCTGTTTGCTTCTACCAACAGCAGTAGGTACATCACAGCCGCAGTCATAATCTATCTGACCTCACCATTTGGAGCAGTTCTCTTCTGGACGCTGATGTCCGGCACTGGCACATGACTGCTGTGGTGGTGACAGCCTGACTCCTGCTGGCAAAAGTAAACAGAAGACTGGAGAGAGGGGGTCTGCAGAGTCCATGGTAGAATTGAGGAAAGAAGACAGGTGAGCAAGTTTTTTACTTTATCCAGGCAGTAGTATCTTCAGTTAACTGAAAGAAAGAAAAAAAATAGGCAACCCCTTTAAAGAGAACCTGTCACATAGATTATGCCCCCTTGCTGAGGACAGCACAAGCTAGTGACATACATGCTGTTTCCAGCGCTGTGTCTCTTATTCTCTAAGATGCTCTAATTTTTTGTGTATTTAATGCTCAGATCTGCAGCCAGAAGAGTCATTCGAAGAGTTTTTTTTTTTTTTTTCAAACCCCGCCCACCTCAACTGATAAACCTATTACTTTGAATAGGTAGAAACATGTGAATAACGGTCAGTGGGCATAGCTAACACCTGCTCATGAATAAGATTTGAGGGGTAAATGCTCTAAAACTGCTGCATCTTACAGAATAAGGGACACAGTGCTGGAAACAGCAGGTCTGACACTAGCTTGTTCTGTCCTCAGCAAGGGGGGCACAACCTATGTGACAGGTTCCCTTTAAGGGCTCCTTTTTACATTTGAAAGCTCATTAACAAAGAAAATGTGCAGGTGGACACTTGCATGGAAACTCAGGAGGATAGGCAGAATGGGTTAAAGAAAACCTGTCAACAATCCTGGCATGTGCATTTTACAAATTAAAGAGTGAAGAATAATAAATAATTTCACTGCACTCAAAGTATAATGCGTTTAAATGAGTAAAAATTTTATATTTAGGAGATCATACAATTTCAGTTACAGAGGATCAGTTAATTGCAGTGCCTCAATATAAGTAGTACAATCTTGTAGTCATATATGTAATGTGATCATATACAAGGTACGGTACGTTTCGGCTGTCGCCGCAGCCTTTATCAACCAGATCACAATTGAGCGAAGGCATAAGCATGTACTGTATAGATGAGCATGTACTGTATAGATGTATATGTGCACGTAGATAGAAAAGGAACAGTGGGAACCGCGAGAGAGCTGGAGGATATGGTAGGCAGGAGAGAATGGGCGCCGGCGGGCAGCCAGGGAAGAAGCAGCGCTGTCCTTTCTTCTTGTTCATATAAAATCTTTACTCCTTAAAACACATTATACTTTGAGTGCAGTGAAATTATTTCTTATTTGTCTGTGGAGGTGAAACACTCCTTTTCACTGGCACCAAAAATTGTGCAAGACATTTTGTCATTAAAGAGTGAATAAGTCAGGCGATACTTTTGAGGGCCTGAGTGTGTATACACACACACACACACAACTCACAAAAAGTTAGGGATATTTGACTTATGGTTGAAATTTCAGGATGAACATAATTATTGAAATTGTTTTTAAATTAATTAAATGAGACCTTCTCTTAACTTTAGATGCACATGTCCAACTGTTCAATGTTTCAGTACATTTTTCACATCTTGCTGATCTCTAAGGGTATGTTGAAACGGCGTCTCTGCGGGCATGTTTTGGCGCATAATTGTATTATAATATGCCCAAATTATGCCCCTCAAATAAGGTAATTCATAGCTCTCATTGAGAGTTCTCCCCTTGCTATGCACCGAGAGAAAGTAGTGACATGTCACTTCTACCCGGCGCTTGCGTGCCCGGAAAAAATGAAAGTGATTGGGAACATTCACAGAGCATGTGAACATACCCTTGACAAGGAGCTTAATGGCAAAATTCCTAACCGTTGTTTAATCCCTGAATCGCACAATAAATGTTGGGGATCAATTTAAATTGGGATTTAAACAGTCCTCCTCATCATGCTGCTCACATTTTGACATCATGAGACCAAAACAACGCCTTACAATTGAAACCTCATAATGGCAAGGTACTGTTGGACACTCTCAGATGGAAGTGGCCACTGAGCTCAGAGTGTCATCGGCAGGTTCCTACAGAGATACAGGGAGCCTGGAAGAGTTACAGAAAGGCAAAGAAGAGGACATCCTTTGGCTACATCAGACACTGATGAACGCTTCATTGTAAACAATGCCGTGTGGAACCGGATGATGAATGCAACACAACTCCAGGCATGTTTATAGGAGGTAAGAGGCAACCGAGTGTCACGTCAAACCATTTGTAACCATTTATATCAGCGTGGTCTGCATGCTAGACACCAGCAAGGGTACCTGACCACACCACCAGGCACAGGCATCATCGTCTTGCATTGGCCAGGTAGAGTCTACGCTGGACGAGGGACCAGT
This sequence comes from Phyllomedusa bahiana, assembly GCA_025379985.1. NCBI lineage: Eukaryota > Metazoa > Chordata > Amphibia > Anura > Hylidae > Phyllomedusa > Phyllomedusa bahiana. The sequence goes on along the minus strand of JAODAL010005380.1, from coordinate 58,867 downwards.
GGTCCTCAGTGATGACAGTCAATTCACTGAACAGAAATGATGGCCGCCAACAACGCTGGAGACATCAAGGAGAGCGCTACGTATCAGCCTGGTCAGGTACCCTTGCTGGTATCTAGCACGCAGACCACGCTGATGTAAATGGTTACAAGTGGTCTGATGTGACACTTGGTTGCCTCTCAATCCCCTTAAACGTGCTTGGAGTGATTTGCATTCCTCATTCAGGTCTGCAGTGGCCACTTCCGTTTGAGAGCATCTTGTTTGAAGCCTCACAATGGCAAGGTACTATTGATCAAATGTAAGGTGTCTTGGTCTCATATAGTCAAAATCTGAACAGCATGTTGAGGAGGACTGTTTAAATCCCAATTCAAATTGATCTCAAATTTATTGGGCAATTAAGGAATAAAACACCTGAATTTTGCCATTAAGATCCTTTTTAGAGATCAACAAATGGTGCAATAAGTTGGACATGTGCATTCAGAAGATGTGATCTCATTTAGTTTGTTTTAACCCCTTCCCGACATAGGACGTATGTATATGCCCTAGCGGGAAGTGCGTTCCCGCAAATGGACGTATGCATACCTCCTGGCGTACGTGCGGGCGAGCCACGCACGATCGCGACATGGGACCAGTGGTAAATTGCCGCTGGCCGCATGCCGTATCACCCGCGGCCGGAGTGAACTCTGGCTGCAGGTGATTAACGCTTCATTACCGCAACCTGTCATGGTTGCGATAATGAAGCCGCAGGGAAGATGAGGGAGCTCCTCCTACCTGCTCCCGGCGGCTGCCGCACTACAGTGCGGCAGCGATCTCCTGCCTGATGGTCCTGGGAAGAGAACGGCACTTCCCGGGGTCATCTGTGACGTCACCATGCCCGCAATGCATTGTGGGCATGGTGACAGTCAATTATCACGGCGACCAGTACACAGTACTGTGTACTGGCCTGCCTTCTAACAGCAATCTAATGATTGCTGTTAGAAGAAAAAGTAAAAAAAAAGTGAAAAAAAAAGAAAACAAACACAAAAAGTAAAATAAACACGTACACCGCCCTTTTCCCCTTTACAAATGCCAATCGCCCCAAAAAAGATCAAAAATAAATAAAGTACCCATATTTGGTATCGACACGTGCGTAACGACCTTCCCTATAAATCTGTCACATTAATTAACCCGCACGGTGAACACGTTAAAAAAAAAAAAAAAAGTCACAGAATTGCGGTTTTTGTTCATCCTGCAGCACATAAAATGGAATAAAAAGCGATCAAAAACTCAAACTCCGTTCGACCCGCAAAAAAAAAATGTCCTTGCACAGCTCTGTATATGGAAAAATAAAAAAGTTATGGCTCTCAGAAGACAGTGATGCATAAATATTGTTTTACACAATAAAACACAAACAAAAAAAAAAAAAAAAAAAAAAAAAAAAAAAAGTGCTTCAAAATAAAAATAAAAACTATATAAATTGGGTATCGCCGTCATCGTATTGACCCAGAGAGTAAATCTAACTTGTCACGGATACTGCGCGATTAGCACTGTTAAAAATAAAAATTAAAAACACTACTAGGATTGCAGTATTTTCTTCACCCTTCCTTCCAAAAAATGGATTTAAAACTGATCAAAAAGTTTTGTCCCCCAAAAAATGATACCAATAAAAACGTCATCTCATCCCACAAAAAACAAGACGCAACACAGCTCCGTACACCGAAAAATAAAAAAGTTATGGCTCTCAGACTATGGCGATGCAAAAAACGTGTTTTCCTTTTTGAATAAGTGTTTTTGTGTAAAAGCAGTAAAACCTATAAAAAAAAATACAAATTGGGTATCGTTGTAATCGTATCAACCTGCTGATTTAAAACTAGCATGTCATTTATAACGCACGGTGACCGCTGTAAAAAATAAAACACACTACCGGGAATGCTGTATTTTGTTCAAAATGTCTCACAAAAACCTTAAAAGTGATCAAAGCGTCATATGCACCCCATATTGGTACTATTAAAAACGTCAACTCATCCCGCAAAAAACAAGCCCATAATCAGCTCCGTACACAGAAAAATAAAAAAGTTATGGCTGTCAGAATGGGACAACATAAAAACACAATTTCTTATAGACCTATTTCTATTGTGTAAAATTAATAAAACATAAAAAAACTATATAAAATTTATCATTGCAATTGTACCGACCCCCACAGTAAAGTTTTCCTGTCATGTATCCCATACTGCAAACACTGTAAAAATGAAACCCAAAAAACAATGGCGGAACTGGGTTTTTTCTCCCCATTTTCATAGCCCAATACTAAAAAATACTATGGACCACCTGTACACCTAAAATGCACAGTACACCCCTAGATGAAATCCACGAGGGGTGTCGAATCCAAAATGGGTTGACTTCTGGAAGATTTCACCTGTTCTGGTACTTTGTGTGCTTTGCAAATGCGACATGACCCCACCAAAATCTGCTTTCCAAAAGCAAAATAGCACTCCCTCCATTGTACGCCCTGCCATGCGCCCAAACAGTAGTTTACACCCACATGTAAGGTATTGCTGAACTTGGAAGAAATTATTTAACAAAATTTGGGATGCTTTTTTTTTTTTTTACAGGATTCCTTGTAAAAATTCAACAATTTCAGCTAAAATTACAGATTGTTGGAAAAAAAATTTTTTTTATTTTCCCAGCCTAACGCTAAAAAATTTTGTGAAACACCTGTGGGGGGGTTAATATACTCACTACACCCCTGGATATATTCCTTAAGGGGTATAGTTTCCAATATGGGGTCTTTATTAAGTTTTAGCCCCGTAGAGTGTCCGCAAACCTGAAATGGCGCCTAAATAAAATTGTAATGAAAATGAGACCCCAGAGTCCGGTAGGTGCTCCTCCTATTCTGGGGCTTGTGGTTGAGCCAAATAGCGCACTAGGGCCACATATGGGATATCTCTGAAAACGGCAGAATCTGGGGAATCAATATTAAGTTGCATTTCCCTGATCACATCTACCAAGTTCTTGTGAATAATGGCTGAAAATTGAAAATCTGCAAAACAAAAAGTGAAATTTTAAATTTCACCTCCACTTTGCTTTAATTCCTGTGAAACACCTAATGGGCTAATAAACTTCCTACATGCTGTTTTGAATACTTTAAGGGGTGTAGTTTCTTAGATGAAGTCATTTATGGGGGTATCTAACATACAGGCCAATCAAAATCACGTTGGAACTGGACTGGTCCCTAAAAAAAAATATGTATATTGCAAATTTTCTTGAAAATGTGAAAATTACTACTAAATTTCTAAGCCCCCAAATATCACAAATAAAAAAAAAAATAAAAGACATTTCAAAAAAAGATGCCAACCTACAGTAGACATATGGTAGATGTTAGTTATAAGCTATTTTGAGTGGAATAACTGTCTTACACGCAGAAATTTTTGAAGTTTGAAAATGGTACATTTTTCTAATTTTTCACGATACTTTGATATTTTTCACAAATAAACAAGAACTTTTTGAATCAAAATTTCTTACTGTCTTAAAGCACAATGTGTCACGAGAACACAGTCTCTGAATCACATGGATAGGTTAAAGTGTCAAAAAGTTATTATCACATAAAGTGATACATGGCAGATTTAAAAAAATGGGGCTCTGTCAGAGAGACCAAAACTGGCTCCGGCGATAAAGGGTTAAAAAAAAATGCAAGAAATGTTATGTTCATCCTGAAATATCTACCAAAATCGAAATATCCTTAACTTCTTGTGAGTAGTGTGTGTAGGTATGTATGTATACACCAAATTTTTTTCTCATCAGATGGAACAGCAAGGAATGAGATCTGGAAATTTAAACTTTAATTTTTAAAGAGCCACCCCGAGATATATTTATCTATAGATGTATCCATATATAGATATTTCTATACATTCTCTCATAAAAGTACATCCCTCACATTTTAGTAAATATTGTATGATATCTTTTCATGAAACACTGAAGATATGACTCTTTGATACAATGTAAAATGGTCAGTGTAAATCTTGTCTAAGTGTAAATTTGGTTTGCCCTCAAAATAACTCAACACACAGCCATCAATGCTAAACTGCTGGCAACAGAAGTGAGTACACCCCTAAGTGTAAATGGACAAATTGTGCCCAGTGCCATTTTCCCTCCCTGGTGTCATGTGATTGGTTGGTGTTACAAGATCTCAGGTGTGATTGGGAAGCAGGTGTGTGAAATTTGATATTGCTCTCACACCGTCTCATACTGGTCACTGGAAGTTCAATGTGGAACCTCATAGCAAAGAACTGTCTAAGGACCTGAAAAAAAGAATTGTTGCTCTACATAAAAATGGCCTAGGCTATAAGAAGATTGCCAACACCTTGAAACGGAGTGTCTTGCCTGAATCAAGCATGCTGGTAGGAGTGTCCTGCTTTGGGGCTGCATGAGTGCTGCCAGCTGTGGGGAGTTCACTGAGGGAACCATGAATGCCAACATGTACTGTGACATAACCTAGCAGAGCATGATCCCCTCCCTTCAGAAACTGGGCCACAGGGGAGTATTCCAACATAACTCCAAAATCACCTCCAAGAAGAGCACTGCATTGCTAAAGAAAATTAGGGTAAAGGAGCTGGACTGGCCAAGCAGGTCCGTGGGGAGGGGAGGTCAGGCATGGCATTTTAATTTGTGATTTCTCACCTCTTTCTACAAGTGTCACCCTCTGCAGAGGGTCTGACAAGGAAGCCTTATATGTTTTATGTCCATTGGATTAGGGATGATTGCCCAAGTGGTATGTTTTGGATCCCTTATTGGAGTTAGTAAATTACTGTATATATAAGGCTCCCCTGTTGATAGGTGGGGTTCCACCAGACTTGATCATAGAAAAGGAGCTATTCCTCCACAATTAGAAAGGGAGATATTGAGAGGGTAGAAATCAGGTTTTTAATACGGTGTATAGAGGTTTAGTGTTATATAGAATAAAAGTTAAGTTTTAGTGCTTTATAGATTGAGAACTGTTAGAGTTTGTTTGCCTATGGCAAAATAGTAAATATAGTGATTAAAAGCCACTCTTTGTTCTCTTGCTAGGTTCCCATTTTTTTTTGGAGACTATTTGACATCTTCAATGTTGTCCTATGAAAAGATAGAATACAATATTTACAAAAATCTGAGAGGTGTACTTGCGTTTGTGAGACAGTGTGTGTATATATAATATACAGTTGAAACCTGACGTTAACATGCACTATATAAAAAGACACATATGCATGTTTTTCTCACTATCTGACATTAAATCAGAATAAACCTTACCCGTTTTAAGTCATTTAGGAACCGGAATTATTTATATTTGCCAAATACAGAATAACGAGAGAGAATTTAAGGCATTTTTTATTACTTCCTGCAGATTCAAAAGTTTCCATACATTTCATTAGTGTTTGGTAACATTGCCCTTAAACTGTATAACTTGGGTCAAACATTTTGGATATTCTTCCACAAGCTTATCACAATAGCTGTTAGGAATTTTGGCCCATTGCTCCGGACAGAACTGGTGTAACAGAGCCATGTTTGTAGGTCGCCTTGCTTGCACCTGCCTTTTCAGCTTTGCCCATAAATTTTCAATAGGATTGAGATCAGGACTTTGTGATGGCCACTCCAAAACATTGCCTTGGTTATCCTTAAGCCACTTTGGCAGTATGCTTCAGGTCATTGTCCATTTGGAAGACCCACTTCCACCCAAACTTTAACTTTCTGGCCTATGTCTTGAGATGTTACTTCAGTATTGCCACATAATCTTCTTTCCTCATGATGCCATCTATTTTGTGAAGTGCACCAGTCCCTCCTGCAGCAAAACAACCCCACAACATGATGCTGCCAACCCTGTGTTTCACAGTTGGGATGGTGTTCTTAGGCTTCCAAGCTTCTCCCTTTTTCCTCCAAATGGAAAAATGGTCATTATGGCCAAACAGATCAATTGTAGTTTTGTCAGACCACAGGACATGCCTGCAAAAATTTAGGTCTTTGTTTCTGTGTGCATCTGCAAACATTATTCTGGCTTTTATATGTTTCTTTTGGAGTAATGGCTTCTTCTTGGCAGAGTGGCCTTTCAGCCCATGTTGATACAGTACTCGTTTCACTGGGGATAATGTCTCAATCGTACCAGCTTCTGCCAGCATCTTCACCAGGTCTTTTGCTTTTGTTCCTGGGTTGATATGCACATGTCAGACCAAAGGACGTTCATCTCTGAGACACAGAATCCGTCTCCTTCCTGAGCAGTATGATGGCTGGACATTCCCATCTTGTTTGTACTTGCTTGTAATTGTTTGTACAGATGAACAAGGCACCCTCAGGTATCTGGAAATTGCACCCAAGGATAAACCAGACTTGTGCAAGTTCACACATAGAAGCAGTGTGTTTCTGGTTTGAATTAAAATACATCCATAGATGTGCTCTAATTAACTCTGATGATGCCAATAAACCTCCAAAGACATGACATTATCAAATGGGCTGTCCAAATTTGTTAAAAGGCTTAGTAATCCTAGTGTATGTAAACTTTTGACGCTGCAGAACGTAATAGAAATGCCTTAAATTCTCGCTCTAATATTATTCTGGCATTTGGCAAATATAAATAATTTTGGTAATCCTAATTGATGTAAAAAGTGTGAAGTTTATTCGATTTCAGTCGGGAAAGTGAGAAAAAAAAAACTTTTTTTATTTTTTATTTTTTTCACCGATTTCTTGATAACCAGTAGACATTATCCCTTCCAGATTAGTTGTAATGTGTCATGCTTCCTAGAAATCTATGATCAAACTGAACATTGCGGTTGACCTAGTCAATAGGCATCTTTACAGCCCCCGGCCTTGTTCAATCAGTGCTGACAGTGTTAGACTGGGTAGGGGCATGTATTATTTGACAAGATAAATGTTAACACGCAGTTGTCTATTTGTATATACGTTTCCAAGAAACATAAGTTCTATTAAAAGAATGGAGTACTGTCGCTTTTTTGGGTGGAAAACACAAGTATCTTCTAAAACTGATGTGGCATACGCCTGACAGTTTGATTTAAACAACCCTGTCTCCCATATTGAGTTTTCATATATATACTGGTAACTCCAAGCTGTGCTCATGCATTTTCATGCACTGAGGGAGATTTTTCAGTATTGAAGCACTTAACCATTTACACTGGAAGGTAAGCAATAAGGACTTTGATCTAAATGGAAAGATCTCTAGGTAAGAGACTGCATTTAACACGGCCCACAGTGTTAGAATATTGATTGCTCTTCTTTATAATACACATGTGAAAAATACTATGAAGATTGAAAGGGTAAGAGTAAGGCAATATACAAGAGGATGACTCTCATCAGCTAATTTTCATCAGACATTTGTGATCGAAAAGGAAGCTCACATTGATTTAAAGAAAAAAATGGGACCCTAAACTTTGTCACAACATATCCGCCCTCACCGAAGCCTTTCTTAAGGAGAGCCGAAATGTTGTGATGGATGAATAAGCAGACCATTTTTATTGAGTGCTGCTTCCATCAAGTCTTTTCTTCTATATTGGGACCTTGGATCATGGTTTAGAGGGGCACAACCATCTAACTGCATCTACTGCTTTACCCTACTGTGTTGTTTTATTAAACCCAACGTCGGTCTCCTCTCCTTTTACAATGTAAAGACCACCGGCTATGACTGTTGTTCCAGCCCATGTTCAAATGTGGCTCTGTTTCTGGGGCAGAAAAAAAGAAAAAAAAAAAAACACACCCAAAAAAAAATAAACCCCTCTCTCTAAACTCCTGTTAGGTTGCATAAGCAATACTGTATAGGCATGTACACCAGCAAAGGAACCCTGTGGATACAGATCTTATGACCTCTGCCATGACCCGTGTCCCATTTGTTTACCTACACCCATATTCCACCATACCTGCTACCGATCCTTTTTTTTTAAAATAGAAATGGGACACCCAGTTTTAGGCTATGTTCACACGGCTTATACTGGGACGTATCTCGCCCCGTATTTTGTGCTGTACTGCGCTAAATACGGGGCAATATACGTCCCAGTCATTACGGTAAAACACAGTATATGCCGTGAATAATGAATGCCTATTTGGCCGGCGAGCTCCCGCCCCTGTACACATGGCGTAATTGCAGTGCGAAATACGTCCCGCAATTAAACTGTGTGAACCTAGCCTAAGGATTAGTTCTCAACCAACAGATAATGCAACAAACCTAACGCTAAAAAATCTGTGAAACACCTTTGGGCTCGATATACGCTCTACACCCTCGGATATATTCCTTAAGCGGTGTAGTTTCAAATATGGGGTCTTTTTAGGGGGTGTTTATTAAGTTTTAGCACCCTGGACTGTACGCAAACCTGTAATGGCACCAAAAGAAAATTGTAATGAAAACGAGACCTCAAAGTCCATTAGGTCCTATTCTAAGGCTTGTGGTTGAGCACAGTAAGGCTAAATATGTGATCTCTCTAAAAACGGCAGAATTAGGGGAAATCAATGTTGAGTTGCATTTCCCTGGTCACATCTAGCATCTTCCAGTGAATAGTGGATAGAAATTTAAAATTAGCCAAAAAAAAAAAAAAAGTGAAATTTTGAAATTTAACATTAACTGCTCTAATTTCCGTGATAAAACCTAATGGATTAATAAACTTCCTAAATGCGGTTCTGATTACTTTAAGGGGTGTAATTTCTTAGATGGAGTCATGTATGGTGGTAACATGAAGGTTCCTCAAAGCCATGACAGAACTGGTGCCCCCCCCCCCCCCAAAAGAAAAAATCAATGTTGCACATTTTCTTGAACATATGAAAGATTACTACTAAATTTCTAAGCCCTTTAATGTCGTAAAAAAATAGACACAAAAAATGATGCCAAGCTACAGTAGACATATTGTAAATGCTGGCTATAAACTATTTTGTGTGGAATAACTCCCTTGCACGCAGAAATTTTTTAACTCTGGAAATGGCATTTTTTTTCCAACATTTTCACAACATCAATATTTTTCACAAATCAAAAAATTGTATGGACCAAAATTTCTTGCTAACCTAAAGCACAATGTGTCACGAGAAAATATTCTCTGAATCACATAGATAGGTAAAAGTATCATAACGTTAATCTTACAAAGTGACATGTCAGATTTAAAAAAATGGGGCTCTGTCAGGAAGGTCATAACTGGCTGTGGCAATAAGGGGTTAAGGGATAGGTACAATTTTTTTTTTTTTTTTTTAAGATTGAGCAGCTATTACTACAACTTATCTTAACCTACACTTGATTCATCACTCATGTTCCAAGTGTTTAAAATTCAATTACAAGGCTGTATTTTTGGGCCTGGATGAAAAGTGTTCCTATACGATTGGAACCCCCCTACCCTCCTCAAGAAAAAAAACAAAACAAATGCAACACAGCAAAAATGATAGCAATGTGAATGAAGGGACAGATCGATAAGAGTATTTTATTCTCTCGCAGGGCAAATCATTTTGGCATAATAGTAGCTTTGAATAAATGGGAAAATCAGAATAAGCAAGTGGTTGTCCATTTTAAAATTAAAAAAACATAGCGACCAATAAAATCACTGTTAATCATCAAATCAATAATTCAAGACCAATAGCAATATACAAAAACAAAATACCGCCAGAACATGACCAAATAATACTGCCACTTATGAATACCACCATAGTTATTGACCAAATCAATACATCAAGACCAAAACCACCAATAACCATATACAAGGACCACCAAAAGAGACTGAATAAAACGGTTGTACTTTTAATGAACATAAAACATTACACTAAGATCACTATTACTGAAATACAGTGACCATATGGGGGTAGATACCAGTTGCTCTGCAGACATAAGTGATTACAGTGCAGTTACATTCAGTGAAGGCTTCTATAACTCTAGTCAGTAACTTTCTCTTTTCTTCTCCATCCAAACCAGACTGCCATGGCGTGACGTCTTCTCCCTGTCCACTACTCTTACCTGCAGAATTTACAACACAAACCTACCAAATTCCCACCTTTGTACAAACCTTTTCTATTCATAGCGATCAAATCGTAATAATGCCCCCTTTTGTGCCACACAGTACTTGTACCCCAAACAGTGAAAATGCCCTCAGCCAATGATAGGGCTAGCATTTGTGCCTACATTATAAACACAGGCATAGTCTAATAGAATAAATATTTTCTTTATAGTATACTTTTCAATTAACATAGCCTGCAACAAATTTTAGGGCAATAAAAGTAGAAATAAAATGAAATATAAAACGAAAACCTGTGATATGCCGTTTAGTGAACACAACCTTTGAAATTGGCATAAAACGATAGCCCCTCAGAGAAGCCCCAGACCCAAAAAAATTTCCCAATCGCCATGAGAGAACTGTCCCCCCCCATTTGGGACGTTTCGGGGGAAACTTCTCCTTCCTAAACCCTTTCGCACTAGGTTTCGATTCCCCCCAGTAGGGGCCGTATCAGTACAATGTAGATTAATAAAAAATACCGCATCAGTACCATCACGAAAAAAACACAGTATAATTTTTTTTAAAAAAAAAGTTTTTAAAAAAAAAGAAAAGCCTCTTTTTAACGTTTTTTTGGGGTTGAGCCCCATCTTATAAGTTTTCTTGTTAAAGGGCAAAAGGAAATCCAAAGGTGGTTTTATTTCGCTACCTATTATCTCTTCCACCAAACACCATCTAAGTTCTTTAAACCGGTGGCAAAGCTTAAATTAAAGTGGCGTGCCACTGAAGTTTCCCCGAACTTGATCTTCTTTTTTCCCTTTTTAAGTTTGTAACTCGTTTAAAAATTGAAAGGTGCGTAAATTTAAATTTTCTTTTAAATACAGGACCCAAATTTGGTCGATTTTTCGGGACCAACCAAAACACTTTTCTGTACAGGCATTTTAGAACATAAATGACATTTTTGCTCAAATGGCAGATAGACAGACACTGCTTTTAGGTAGGTGAGACCTTCAAAATGAATGTCGGGAAAAGTAACAAAAATCAAAAAAAGTGGGGTTTCCCTTTTTCCGTATATGGGGAATGTAAGCCCCCTTTTAAAAGTAAATAAAACCCTTTGGGTTTTAAGCAAACCCAACCTACTATTTAGTACAAAAACCCCCTTCATGGTAGGTGAGAAAAAAGGGCCCTTCTACAGTGGGGAAGGTAAAAAAAAAAACCTCAAAGGGTAAAAATAAAATATTTTCCATATTAGGTAGCCCCCCCTTTGGGTGAAAGAGAATAAAAAAAGGTCCACCATTAAGAAAGTTTTATATAGGCCCCCACAGTAGGTGGAAATATAGGATCTTCTCAGTAAAAATTTCCCCAAAGTATTTTTTGGGACCCCAGAATGCATTTTTTCCCCCCCCAAAAAAATTTGGGGTGCATCTTATAGTTCGAATGTACAAATCTCGGGCCCAAGCAGGGGGCTGGCCATGGGGTTTGTAATAAGAAAGGAAATAAAAATTTTTTAATGTACAGCAATTCAAAAAAAGTACCCCCGTATATAGGACAAGGGATAGTACCCCATAGTTTTTTCATGTCCCAAAAACGGGAGTAATTTTAAAGTTTAAAAAAAAGGGTTAAAAAAAATTAAAAAAAGAAAAAAAACCCATCCCCTTTTGCCTTTTTTACAAATAAAAAAAAAAAATTCAAGAGTTACAAATAAACGGCATCACCACTTTTGGAAAACCCCATCTTTTTAAAAATAAAAAAAATTTTATCTCATATGCTTAAACAAGGAAAAAAAAAAAAAACCCAAAAACCAAAAAAACCCAAAATTGTGGGGGTTTTTTTGGTCATTTCTTTTTTTTTTTTTTAAAAAACGATTTTTTTTTTGAGAAGAGAAATGCCCTCCATTAAAACCTTTCACATCGCAAAAATTACATATAATCCCCTTAAAAATATGAAACATTTAAAATGCCCCTTTAACGCTTACACTTCTCCTTTTAAATTATAAAAAACCAAACCATAAAAAAAAACCCCGAGCCACTATTAAAAAACCCCCTATAAAGCCCCCCCCCCCCCCCTCAAACCACCCACCAAAACCCCCAAAAAAAGGGAAAAATTTTTGTCCCCCAAAAAAAATTTTGGGGGAAACCACCCTTTTCCTCTTCAAGGAATTTTTCTAATAAAACCCAACCTACCCATGCGGGAATTCCCCCCTTTTTTAACCCCTTTTCTTAAATAAAAACCAATATTACGTTTCCCCTGGTCATTTTATCATACCCCTCCCCTCTAGCTCCCCCAAGGATCCAGCCAAATTTTTTTCCCTGATTTAGTAATCAGAAGTGGGGAAGTGACCATCAGCCCCCTACCCCCTTTCACCCTAAAAATTTTTAACTATAAAACTTTTTTCCCATTTTTTTAAAAGAATTTTTCAAAATAAAATTCTTATTTTTTTTCCGCCCCCCAACCCCTATCTTTTGGTTTAACAACTTTTAAATCATAAGATAGTTTCTTTCCTTTGTGGGGACCCCCTCTCCCCCCCCCCAAAATGCCCTTAAAGGAAAACCACTTCTTACCACCAGTAAAACTTTGTGCACCCCCTTGTGATTTATTTAAGGGCAGGAGTCTCTCCCCCCGTTTTGCCCCTTAAACAAAAATTAAAAATTTGGAAGATCTTTGCTTAGGGAAAACTCCGCAAAAACCACATTCCCACCTCCCTAATCAGCAACAGAATTTCATCCCAATTTTCCCTTTAAGCTTTGGGAAAATGCCATATGCCATGTAACATTTTGGGCCTTCTGGTACCCTTCCAATTTGGGACTTTCCCCCTGAGATAGTGCACAGGTGCTTTTCTTAAGGGAAGATTAAACCTTTTAAGGGGCCCTTTTGGGGGCCAAGGGGAAGAACATCTCCCTCCATTTTCTTTAAAATAGAAGCTCTAATTCCCCCCCACCCTGCTCGGGATTTTTTGTTTGGATCTCGGTGTCCTCCCAACCCCCTTTTCCCCAACGAAAAAAAAAGGACCCCTTTAAATTTGGGTGTTTCCACACTCTGTACATAACTCCTGTAAATCAGGGACAAAAAACCAAAAGCGACCCTTTCCCTTTACCAATCATAAAATTTTGCCGGGGCTCTCATCTGCCCTAAATTTTTAATCAAAGATTTAAACAAAATGCCATAAATTGCCAAATTTGGGAAGACTTGTCCCCCCCCCCTAAAACCGTATTTCTTTTTCATTTTTTTCCTTAAGTCAAAACCTTTTGGGCCCTTTCCCTCATTGTTTAGATTTCCTAAAAAACTTATTTTTTTTTTATTTCCCTTCCATTTTCGAAAAACTTTTTTTTCCCTTCCGCCAAAAAAGGGGGGCAATTCCCAAGGGGGAGCAAAATTTAAAATAGATGCCCCCAAAAAGGGGAAACAGTTTCCCCGACACCCTTCCCATGGGCAATAGTGCCCTCGGGAAACCCCCCGTTTCCTTTTAAAAATTCGGGGGAAAACCCCCTAACCGGCGTAGGTAAGAGCGCAACTGGGTTTTCCGGGGTTTGGCCAGCTGCCGTTCAAGGAAAAAAATTTTAGAGAACTTTTTGCTCTCGTTTTAGTGGCCCCCCCTCCCAAGGGCGCACCAACGCCAAAAAAAATTAAAAATTCTAATTTTTGGGAAAAGGTTAAAAAACCCCCCTCCACCTTGGATAAACAAAGTTTTTTTATAGGAAATCCTAGGCCTCTTGGAATTCCAAAAAAAATTTTAAAAATTTCGGTTTTGTAACCTGTTTCCCATCCTTATTTTTTAAAGAAAAATTTGGCAATTTTTGAAAGGGGAAATATAATAACCCAAAAAAGAAAAGTTTAAAACTTTTTTAAATCAGCTGCCCCCATACCAAATATATAATGGAAAATGCCCTCCCCCCTTTTTTTCAACCTCCTAGTATTTTATCAAATAAAGGGCCCATATTCAATTGAAATAAATAAGAGTTCTTTTCCCTTCCCCACCCTATCACCCCAAATATGTCAAGGGGGAAGAAAACCACCTGAACCCCTCTTTTAAAAACTTTTAACCCCTCCCCCATGGTCCCCTAAGAAAAGCAGCTGCCCTTTTTTTAGAATTTTTTGATTTAAAACCCACTAAGGGGTCCCCCCCTTGACCCCAGAAAATGCTTTTTTCCCTTTCCCCCCAGAGGATCCCTTGGTAAATTCCCAAGAAAAGTAAAACCTTTTCACCCTACAAAAAGCAAAAACTTAAACCCCCCTTTTCCCCCCCTTTTTTAAATTCCCCCAAAGTTTCGGAAAACAAAAATATCTAATGACGGGCTCCAGTGAAATATTAAAAAGTAAGGGGGAAAAGCGGGCACCCCTGCCGTGTCCCTTTTCTGTAGTCGAATAGGATCTGAGGGGAAAAACCATTGATTGTTTCCCCCAGGGGCCATCGGTTTGGCCGAATAAGGCTTCAGTAAAACCCTAAAGTTTCCCTTGTATATTCATTTGGGCCATGCCCCTTTATTTTAGCCAAGCCCTTTTTCACTTTGGTAAAAACCCTTTTTTCCGGCCGCCCAAATCAAAAAAGGCGGGGCATCCTTTAAATTGTCTTTCCCTTTCCCTCCAAGCTATCCAAACCCCGCTAATACTGTTCTGAAAATTAAACCCCACCCCCGCCCCGACCTTTTAAAAAATCCTTTGGTTTTTGCCCCCACTTTTTTGGGGCAGCACCGCTGCAATTCTGTTTTTGCCCTTTAAATTTTTGGAAAATATTTTAATTTTCGACATTGTTTAATAAAAATCGGCCTATAAAAAAAAAGCGGGGGACAACCCGGGGCCCTTTTCCCCCCCCTTTTGGTAAAACCCTGAATGGGCGTGTTTGTTCCAAAAGACATCCCCCTCTTTTTTTTCTAAATCTCCTCAAACACCTGGAAAAATACCTCTCCTAAATCGGGGCCAAAAAATTTTTGTAAAACCCCCCCGAAAAAGGGCCGCCCCTGGCCCGGCGTTTTTCCCTACTTTGGGATCCCTTTTAAATTTCGGGGCACATAAACCCCCTCCAACTCAAACGGGCGCATTAAGGTACCCCAAAGGTCCTCCCCACAACCCCGGCTTTTTTCAACTTGTCCCCAGAAAGCTTTTTGGGGCCCGAACGATACTGGGTGGGCCCTTTCCCATAAAGCTCCTCATAATACTCCTTAAACACTTTTTTATTTGTTTTGGGTTTTGTAATTTTCTAGTCCCCCTGCGGTTTCCCTTAACCCAGAATTATAGTTGCATTCCTTTTTTCCCCTTTTGGCCCTGTTTCTAAAAGTTTCCCTGATTTGTTACCAAATTTAAAGAACTTTAAAGTTTGTCGATTACTGAATATTTTTTCCAATTTTTTTCCGCCCTCCCCCCAAACTCCTGCTTTTCCCCGTATCCACCTTTCGTTTTTTCCCCCTCTTTTTAAAAAGCCTAGAAAACCCTGTAACTGTCCCTCACCCCCGAGGTTTATCCCTCGGAACCGTTCCCCCCCCGGGCGCTTTTTTATATGCCTGTTTTAAGCTATTTTCTTCCCCCCCAGGAATTTCCTTTGCTGTGTCCCAAAAACAAAAAGGGGGGGTCCCTATGTCCCGCTTTTTTTCACCGAACTCCTTCCACCCCGCTTTTCACCCGCCCCAAAAAAAAACCCCCCCCTTTAGGGAAAAATTCCGGGAACCTTTCCCGAGTAAAAACCGGGACCTTTAAAGGGAAATATCCTGGAGTGGGGAGCCCTAATTGGGGCGTGGGCAGAAAATTACAATATCCCAGGGTACTAAAAGGCTAAAAACCCTTTACCCCCTCCCTTCTATTTATTCAAGAAGAATATTAAATTTTTACCCCCGGGAATTTCCCCGGGGGAAATTTAAAAAGAATGGGAAATTTCCCCATTCCCTCCGGGTTTCCATGCTCCAGCAATCCGGGCCCAAAGGCCCGGGTTCCCCGAGTCCCCCGGGCAATGAATTTCCCCCTCCCCTTTTCCCCCCTAGACAAACCTTTCCCCTGATCCCGCCCCCTTTTTTTTTCTTTCCCCTTTTTTAAAACAAGACCCCATTGAAATCCCCTGCAAAAATATTAATTGTGGGGTCCCTATCCGGAGGGGCAGCTGCTTTTCCAAAAGTTGGGCGAAAGCTAAAATTTCCCGCGTTGGGGGGTGCCCTAAAAAATTTTAAAAAGCTTTAACCCCCCCTGAGGGGGTTTTCCAAAATAAAACCCGGAGGGTTCTCCCCTGAGACCCGATTTGAAAGGGGAAACCCCAGTACATTGTGGGGGCTTCTATTTTTGGGGAAACAAAGACACCTCCTTTTTTGAACGTTAAAAGCGGGGCTAACCCCTTCTTCTCCCACCCACATTTTTGGCACCTACCCCATATCCTTTTTCCCCATTCAGGTTTTTTTTCCCCGGGAAATAAAAAAAAGTTCCCCCCTTTAGTTTTCTGCAAGTTTCCTTAAATAAACCCTTTCCTTTGCTTTGTTAAGGGGAATTTTTTCCCCTTTTAAGTTTTCCCAAAATAAAAATCCCTTTAAGTGAATTTTTTTCCCACCCGCTTTCCCCCCCCCCCCCCCCCCTACCCCCCCCCGCCCCCCCCCCCCCCCCCCCCCCCCCCCCCCCCTTTTAAAGAACCTTGTTTTCGGGAAAACCCCCCCGATCCTCCCTCTCCACCGGGTGACCCCCCGGCCTCAACTCCCCCCCTACTCAATGGGACATGATTTAATTTAAAAATATCCCCCCTTTCCCCGGTTTTTTGTAGCCCAAAAATTTCCCCCCCCCTCCCACCTGAAACCCAAAATCCCAACACAAAAAAGAAACCCCAAAATTTAAGATCTGGACTTCCCCCTTTTTTTTCCCAAAATTGTGAGCAACCCAATATCAACCTCTTGGGAGATACACACCCCCTCTCCCTTTTTCCTAGGAACAAAAAAATTTTCAATCCCCAACCCCCCCCCCCCCAACTCAAGGGGAAAAGTTTAAAGGGATTGAAACCCACTGGGGAGAAAAACCCCCCTTTTCCCCCGGGGAAATTTTGCAAAGGATTTTATAACTTCTTTTTAAATTGCAGGGAGCCCGGAAGGGCTCCGGGATTTAATTCCTTTCCCAGTTGGAGAACCCAACACTTGCTCCCCATTTCCCCTTTTCCGGACCCCCCGCCGGCAGTTTCCTTTAGCCCGAAGCTCTTGATGATTTGGTTTTTTTGCGGGGAGGGGATCTAAATTAAACCGAATTTTTAGACAGTCTTAGGGGACTTTTATCCCCCCATGTAGATTGCAACGAAATAAATACCTTCCTTTTGCTTCCCCCGGAGAATTTGTTTCCCTAGAAGGGGAAGGGCCCGTTGGCCCCATTGGAAAAATTTTAAGAAAAAGCCGGAACGAAAGCGAAAAACTTACTTCTTGTGGGAAAGATCTGTGCAGGGGTTTCCGGGAAAATCCCTTTTTTTTTACGAACCACCCTCCGCCGAAAAATCCTCAAAAAAAAATATTTTAGCCAACGAGTATCACTGGGGGTTTTTTGGGGTCGCTTGAATGCCCCCGGAAAAAATTTTCCCGTAAAAATTTTTCCCTGAAATCAAAGGGAAATTTTTTCAATTACTTTTCGCGGTTTGTTTTTCCCTTTGGGGCCCCCAGGGGGCGACACTTTCCCCCGGCCCTTTTTTTGCCCTGCGGCAGGGGCCCAATCCCGTCGCTCTCCCACCTTTTACAAATTCTGGGAAACTGAAGGCTTTGGGTTTTAAATCTGCCCCACAGAAGGGGTTAAAAATCTTTTTTGTGGTAATTTTAATTTAGGAAAAAAAGAAAGATCCTCAATTTTTTCTCCTTTGACCCCCCTTTCCCAGGTTTCCCTAAAATTTTCTTTCCCTACTTTTGTTTTTCGTGGCATTAGATCCCTTTATCTTTGAATAGTGCATTTTCGTTTTTATCCCCAACCCTTGAAAAACGCCTTCTTCCTCATCATTCGCTGGCTTTTCCATTTTAAGATCAGCTTGGGGTTGCAGGAGAGAGGGGGAACCGGGGGCCCGGCCAAAACGGAGGGTTTGTAGGGCTGGAAAGATAAAATTTTTCAAATTCCATGGCCAATTTCTTGTAGTCCCCCAAAAGATGACCTTTTCCCGTTTCCCCATAAACCCTAGGTTTTCCAAACTTGGCCCAAGGAAGGGCCCCGGACATGCAAGCTGGGGGAAGGCAGGGCCCCATGAAAATTTTTTTGGGGTTTAATGGCCAAAGGGGTGGGACCTGAGTTCCCCGGCCATTTAAAAACCCTTTGGGCTTTCCTTTTTTTAGAATTTTCCCCCGATTGGGGGAAATATTTTTTTTATGAATAACACCTTTAAGGGGATCTCACGTGACAGTTTTTCCTCCCCGTGTATAGGGGCGAGAAGTAGATAATAGTCCCCCCTTTCTTTCCCAAACCCTTTCCAAATATTGTTCTCAAATAAGTAAAAAGGAGCCCGGGAAATATTGTAAAATTTTAACGTCACCAGTAGAAAGGTGATCCCGGATAAGTTAAAAGAGAAGACTGAATTTAAACCCCACGCAAAGAAAATAGAGTCCAGGAAAAATACATGTAATTTCAAAAAAGGGCTCCAGTCCCTTTTTGGGGCTGTTTTTGGTGGGGTTTGGTTTAGACAACTTTGGGCTTTTTTAAACCCCTTTAAAGGGGCCAAAAAAAGCAAAGCAGGTCAGAATCAAAGACTTTCAGAAAAATGGGCCAAAGGGCAACCTTTCGTTCAAGGGGCTGAAAAGCTTTTGACCTTTTTAATTTTTCCTGGGCCGACCCCCCACCTTTACAGACGTTCTTTTTAAGGAAATTCCCCCGTCCCCCCCGTACACTGGGGGGAGAATTTTCCCTGGGTTTTTTTTTTTCGGCTGTAAACCTCCTGGGGGTCTTGGGCACCCTTTTTCCTATCCCTTTCAGGGACCCGAACTTTAAAAAAAAACCCGCTCAGGGTAATAAGGGCCCGTGTTAGCCCCCAATTTTCATAAGGTCCCCTGTTTTCTCTGTGAGGCTCCTGCTTTCCCCCCCCCGCTCTCAGCAAAAACTTTCTGCTTCTCCCCCTCCCCAAAACAAAACCCCCCTCACACCCCCCGCATTCCCTTTAGGGACCTTCCCGGTGCCGATAAACCAAACCCCCCACTAAACCCTCTCTTGGGTGGCTGGCTCTCCTTTCCCCAGGACTTTCCTCCCCTGGGGTCCCGCTGTGGTACACAACAGCGCGTCCCCCCCTCAGTTCCACTTTCCTCCCTCTCCTTCAGGATCACAGCCACCGCCGCTTTCCCCCTTTCTCCTCACGAATTAAGCCCCCCGGGGCACTGACAGTTTGTTTTTACCAGCCCCTGGGCCTTTATAATTGGCCCGGTTTTTTGAGTTGGGGAGAGCAGGAGCTCCTCACTGCTCCCCCACCCTCCCGTTGGCGCCAAAACCGGGAAATCCTGGTCATTTCATAAACCCCCCAAAAAATTGGAAAAAAAAAATTAAAACAAAAAAATTTCATCCCATCCCCCAAAATGATCCCAATAAAAACCCACCTACAAAACCCACACTTTTTTTCTTTTAATTTTTTTTACCCCCTTTTTTTCCCCTCCAAAACCTAGAAAAAATCTTAAGGTCCAGTGCGTTTTTTTTTAAGCCAAAAAACGGTACATAAATCCCAATTGGTACAATGTAGGGGCCCCCAGTAGGGAGGTTTATAGGGCCCACCAGTAATAGTTTTTTGGAAAATAAGGGCCCCCCCGTTTGAAACAGTTGAAACCAGAAGTTTACATACCCCAAAAAAAAAAAACATATGCACCATTTTTAAAGGGCAATTAGGATTACCAAAATTAATTTTTTATAAATTTGGGCCAAAATACAAATTTTTGAGAGGATTTTTTTAAAAACATTTAAATTTTTTCCCCCTTTTTGCAAAGTCAAAAATTTCATACCCTTTTAAAAAGTATTTGGTAGCATTGCCCTTAAATTTTATGAAATTGGGGGCAAACCTTTGGGAACCACTGCAAACTTCTCTCAATAATTTTGGGGAAAAAATTTTGTGGCCCATTCCTCCTAATAGAACTGTTGTAACTGAGCCATGTTTGTAGGTCTCTTTGTTCACACCTGCATTTTCAGCTTTGTCCATAAATTTTCAATAGGATTGAGATCAGGGCTTTGTGATATCCACTCCAAAACATTGACTTGGTTATCCTTAAGCCACTTTGTAATCAGTTTGGCAGTATGCTGCGGGTCATTGTCCATTTGGAAGATCCATTTTTTTACCCAAGCTTCCTTGCTGATGTCTTGAGATGTTGCTTCAGTATTGCCACATAATCTACTTTTCTCATGATGCCATCTATTTTGTGAAGTGCGCCAGTCCATCCAGAAGCAAAACAACCCAACAACATTATGCTGCCACCTCCATGTTTCACAGTTGGGATGGTGTTCTTAGGCTTCACAGCGTCTCCCTTTTTCCTCCAAACGTAATGATGGTCATTATAGCCAAATAGTTCAATTTTAGTTTCGTCAGACCACAGGACAGGTCTCCAAAAATGTAGGTCTTTGTTCCTATGTGCATTTGCAAACACTTATCTGGCTTTTATATGTTTCTTTTGGAGTAATGGCTTCTTCCTGGCAGAGTGGCCTTTGAGCCAATGTTGATATGGTACTCATTTCACGGTGGATAATGTCAATCTTACTAGCTTCCGCCAGCAACTTCACAAGGTCTTTTGCTTTTGTTCTTGGGTCGATATGCACGTCAGACCAAAGTACGTTAATCTTGGAGAGACAGAACCAGTCTCCTTCCTGAGCAGTATGAGGACTGGACATTCCCATCTTGTTTGTACTTGCGTATAATTGTTTGTACAGAGGAACGAGGTACCTTCAGGTATCTGGAAATTGCACCCAATAATGAACCAGACTTGTGTGAGTTCCCAATTCTCTTTCTTATATCTTGGCTGATTTCTTTACACTTTCCCATGATGTTACATTCAGAAGCAGTGTGTTTCTGGTGTGATTAAAACACATCCATAGGTGTGTCTCTAACTCAGATGTTGCCAATAAAGAAGCTTCCAAAGACATGACAATCATATGGGATGTCTCAAAGTGATTAAAGGCATAGTAGTCCTAGTATATGTAAACTTTTGACTGCAGAAAGTAATAAAAATGCATTAAAAAATTCACTGGCTAGAATGATATCAGAACATAGTGCATCGCAGCTTGCTGTGTAGGTTGGTGTGTCCATGCTGACCCAAACAAAAGCACATTACATGGCCACATGGGTATCAATACTGAACCAAAGAGAAATGAAGGGTGGCCTGGTCTAGATTTTTATTATGTGGACAGCCAGGTACTGTGTTGCTTATTCAGGGATGAGATGTCCTTGACATGATTTAAATCCAGGACTTCAGCATTGCTAGGCAATAGTGCACCATGCTGCTGCTCTTTATATAAGGGGTGTACTCACCATGCTGTTTCACAGAGCCTGCTCTTCACAGGCAACTTCAGGCTCACATTTCCTGGTTATACTGTGGCAAGTCTACAGCCGTAATTGGCATATCAACTTTGCTATTATTCGCTTATGCTGTTAGAGGGACATTGCTAACAGTAGGAAAAGCAGCTCTAATGGGTAAAAGTTTGTCAGATAGACAAGTCCCTATTTTACAGATAACACAGCAGGGAGTGACATGGTCAGAAATAGGTGCTGGAGAGATGGTCAGTAACCTCAGGAAGTTTCTGTACACAAGCAGGAGAGGAGATTCTCCAGCACTGAAAAACAAAATTCAAACAGCAATGTATTTGGTAAAACTCTTCATTAACCTTTGCCTACATAATTGTGGCGAGAATACCCCTTTAAAACAGTTGCATTAATTAGCATTTCAGCAGGTTATCCCTGTTGCAGAGGGATGACCTGCCGAAATTCTCACAGCAGGGCCTCATATCAAGATCATATATATGGAAGTAGCTTACGGTATGTTCACATGTGAAACTAGAAATGTTTCCAACAACACAAGTCCTATACATTGTGCAGTTACTGTAGAATATGCATTTGTATTCAGTTCTACAAAATAGTGGTACAAATTGAATAGACTGAAAAGAGCATAAAGTTTCTGAGCAGTCAGGATCGGTTTAAAAACTGATGTGTTGTTGCGATTATGGCTCAACAAACATGATGCTAATGTAGACAGAGACTAATTCAGACATCCTTCATACAATGGGGTCTTACAGGGTAACGTTATTTTTTAATATACTAACAACTGTGCTATTCTTATTGCCTTGATGGAAACACAGAAATGCATTATGGAGCAGAACCCTACTTTGTATAAAAATGTTAACAAAGTATAAGACCCAGTAGAAAGCAGCTTTATTAGTGACATGTTGCAGTGCCATCAAAATGGTACAAAACATACGCAATTTTGGGAGAACCTCCTGATATTCTTAAGAATACATTTTCTAGGAATGGCATCGTGCAGAAATTTAAATATGTAGAGCTGCAGCATTTGTCTCACGGAACAAGATGTAAATGGCCGAATACGTCAATATTACAGGTCACCACGCCATTGTTGGCCAGTGAGTAATCAGTCTATTCAACAGGATTTCAGTGGGCATGGCAGTAACATCTGTTAAAATGTAAAATAATTAATGCAATTCATTATTGCTTCAATATGCAGGCAAAGAAGTTTGTGGAAAATGCTTCTGAAAAACTAGCACATTTTGTCTTGTGCTGTAAGAATGTGTATAGGAGCTCCATGATTACAGGGAGGAGTACGTGCAATACTGGTAACACCACAGGCAGGCAGCTGGCTTTCAAGAAAACATTAAAAAATAAACATGATTCAATGGAGAGTAAAGTAAAAAAAAAAAAAAAAAAAAACAGTAAGACGTCACTTGACCAAGTTTCTGTAACACCAGATGGACAGGCTGAGAGCAGTCACCTGCAAACCAAAAATAAGAGGTTAGTTTTACCAATGCAAATTCAGAAAAACACACGAAGTCAGACATCCTTATATTTCCTTTGTATGTCTCTTAGGACAGTTACATGTTTATCTCAGGCAGGTTTACACTCACTTAGTGCCGATTTTCCAACCGCATCTGCTGAAGTTTGTTCCAAGTATCTACTAATCTCAGTAAAATATCTTCTAACCTTACTTCTGATCTCCCCCCTCCCAGCTAATTTCAGACTGTACCCCCTTATTCTAGTGTTCAGTTTCTTATTAGACATTTCCCTCCTGAACGTTGACAATTATTTCCCCCCAAAAATTGGAATAAAGAGGGATTAAAAGTCACATGCAGACCAAAATGGTACCAATAAAAACGACACTTCATCCAGCAAGAAACGAGCCCTCACTCAGCTCCATAGAGCGAAAACTAAAAAAAAAAAGTTATTGGTCGCAGAAAATGTTGATGCAACACAAAGTTAAGAAACAGTATTTTTATTTTTTTTAAAAAATACTAAAACCATAACGAAAACGCTACACATTTGGTGTCACCAGAATCATTTATACTGAATAAGAGACTCCATAAAAACAAAACCCTGGTACAAATGGCACAAGTACATTTTTTTTTCACATTCCACCCCTCTAAGAATTTTTCTTTTGGTTTCCCAATTTATTAGATGGTATGGTCAATGGCACAAAAAGCACATCTTGTCCGCAAAAACAAGCCCTCACACATCTATGTAAATGGAAAAATAAAAATGTTATGGCTCTTGAAAAGCGAGGAGAAAAGAGATGAACGAAAAAAAAAAAAAGGCTCAGTCGGAATGGGGTTAAAGGGGTTCCATTCTTTCCCCCAGGCTATACAATTTTTTCTCTTTCCTGAAAAGTGTTTGCCATTTTTGTGGCCTGTCCCTGGACTAGTTCTAATTGATCATTGTCTTTTTGTGGGTGAGATCTCCATAACTAAACACAGTATACCAGTTGTAGTCTTGTTAGAAGGCTTAATAGCAGAATCACAAATCTCCCTGGTTTTACTCGTTATCCCTCTAGCTATGCAGAAAAGCATTCAAGTTCCCCTACTGCCTGGTTGCACTGCTAAATAAATGTTGAAGCTGTCAAAAATCAGGATCTCTAAATTCCTATTCTAACGCCTTGGCAACACAGAACTATTAGGGATACATATCTATTCTCTTCAACTGCAAATATTGAAGGATTAAAGAGAACCTGTCACATAGATTATGCCCCCTTTGCCGAGGACAGTACAAGCTAGTGACATACAAGCTGTTTCCTGCGCTGTGTCCATTATTTTGTAAGACGCTGTAGTTTTAGAATATTTAATGCTCAAATCAGCCAGAAAATTCAAAGTCAGTTTTCAAACCCCGCCCATCTGAGGCTAGCCCCGCCCCACCACAACTGAATAAAACATGTTTCATGTTGAATAGGTTAGAAAACCATGTGAATAAACTGTTCAGTGGCTGGGCTAGACTTTTGGTGGCGTGGGGCTAAACGCCTACTCAGAAAAGTTTTGAGGGGTTAAATGCTCTTAAATCTCCCAGCATCTACAGAATAAGGGGAACAGCGCTGGGAACAGCAGGTCTGTCACTAGCTTGTGCTGCCCTCAGCAAGGGGGGCATAATCAATACACATTCCCTTTAAGACCAATTTTCTTAAATTACCTATGAGCTTTTTTATCAGATGCTTTGTTGTAATTCACATACATGATATCCATGGCACCACCTTTGAGACATAGTCAACAATAACATTAAATTGACATGATCTGCCCTTATTAACCCCTTACCGACATTTGTCGTACTCATACAGCAATGTTCGGATAGGGGTTCCCGCAAATTGCGTATGAGTACGTCAAGCGTGATCTTGCTCGCTCACAGGCGGGAGCGCCGAAAGAAATCGCGGCATGGAACCAGCGGTATATTACCGCTGGCTCATCCGCATCCCCCACGGCCGGAGTGAGCCTCCGGCCGCGGGGGATTAACCCCACGATGTCGCGGGTCATCGCAGTCTGCGGGCAGGCAGGAGTGAGCTCCTGCCGCCCGTGATCACGGCGCAGTAACGGCCTTCAGCGCCGCGGTAATGGTTCATCTTACCGGGGACAGCCCCGGACTCTGAATGAAAAGATCCGGGTTGTTGGTGACGGTTTCACGATGCCCAAAACTGACTTTCGGTTGGGGCAAAGGGGCGTGAAGGAAGTTGTCATGGAGACACAGCATACAGCTATAAGATGTATGCTGATCTCCTATTGCGATGAACGATCTGACGATCGTACATGCAATTCCCCACTGGGAAAAGTGTAAAAAAGTAAAAACACAAAAAATTAAATAAACAACACGTACATCGCCCTTTTTCCCCTATACAAACGTCAATCGCCCCAAAAAGATCAAAAATACAATAAAAAGTACCCATTATTGGTATCGCCGCTATGCGTAAAGACACTCCCTATATATTGTCATGTTAATTAACCCGTACGAGTTGAAAGCCGTAAAAAAAAAAAAAAAACAGTCACAAATAATTGCGATATTTGTTTATACTGCAGCACCATAAAATGGAGTAAAAGTCTCAAAAACTCATTATCAAACAATCAACGTGCATGCCAATTAAATCGTCAGTTCATCCGCAAATAAAAAAGTCCTCTTACCTACAGCTCTGGTATTCGGAACAATTAAAAGTTCTGGCTATTCAAGATAAGCGATGCCATAAATTTGTTTTAGACAATAAAAACTTTTTTTTCAAAAAAAATTGTGCTTTCAAATTAAAAAAACTACATTAAATTGGGTATCACCGTAATCGTATCAACCCTACAGGAGTAAAACTAACTTGTCACGGACTAATGCTGAGTGAACGCTATTTAAAAATAAAAAAACCACTGTAGGGATTGCTAGTATTTTCTTCAACACTGACATCAAAAAACGGATTTAAAAGCAATCATAAGTCTTTGTCACCCCCCAAAATGGTTACCATAAAATCGTCAACGCATCCCTAGCCAAAAAAAAAGTCCCTTACAGCTTCATTAAACGAAATAAATAAAAAACAAGTTATATGGCTCTCAGACGCGATTGATGCAAAACGGGTTTTCTTATCACAAATAAAAGGGGTTTATTGTGTAAAAGCGTTGATAACATTAAAAAATATACAAATGTGGTAAGCTGTATCGTATCAACTTATTTACTGAGTTAACCACTAGATGTCTTTTACTACCCCCCACTCCCCCCCTTACCCCCCCCCCCCCCCGCACAGTGACCGTGTAAAAAATAAAAATAAAAAAACTCAATACCAGGATTTGCTGCATTTTGTACCAAAATGCCTCACAAAAACCTTAATAAAAAGTGATCAAAGCATCACATACCAACCCCGTAATGGTACCAATAAAAACAGTCAACTCATCTGTAAAAAACAAGCCCACAAGCAGCTCCATTGGCCAAAAATTTAAGAAAGCTATGGCTGTCAGAATAGGACAACATAAAATAAGCAAAACTTTTTATAAACTCGCTTCTATTGTGTAAAAGTTATAAACCATTAAAAAAACATATAAAATTATCATCACTTGTTATATGTACCGACCACCATAGTAAAGTTATCCCATATTTATCCGTTACTGGCGAATTACTGTAAAAAATAAGCCCAAAAACATTGGCGAATTGCGTTTCCCCCCTCCGATTTCCAAGGCCAATGCTAAAAAAAACAAAAATAACTACGGAACACCTGTGCGCCCAAAATGCAAAATACACCCTTAGTATGAGGAATACCTAGAGGGGTGTTGAATCCAAAATGGAGTCAGACTTCTTGAAGGTTTTCACTGTTCTAGTCCTTGGGGGGCTTTGCAGAATGCGTGACATGGCCCACCAATTTCTAATGTGCGCCAAAGCCAAATAGCCATCCTCCTTGTACCCCCTGCACCATTGCGCCCAAAACAGCAGTGTACCACCCCATGTGGGGTTTTGCACGAACTGGGAAGAGAATTGCGTTACACAATTTTGGGGCTTTTTTTCCAAGTTCCATATGTAATAAAAAAATTAAACATTTTCAGCTAAAATTGCAGATTATTGTAAAATAATATATATTTTTTATTTCAGAGCAGAACGACTAAAAAAATTTGTGAAAACGCATGTGGGGCTTCGATTATACTCACTGCCACCACTAGGATATATTCCCTTAATGGGGTGTATGTTTGTAGTTCCAATAAGGTGTCTTTTTAGGGGTATTTATTGAGCTTTTGGAAACATTAGGGTGTCTGCAAACTTCAAAATAGCCCCTAAATAAAATGTAATCGAAATGAAGACCCAGAGTCCGCGTAGGTGCTCATTCTGTTCCTGGGGCTTGTGGTTGAGCCAAATAATTGCCACTAGGGCCCACATTATGGGATATTGTGGAAATCCGGACAGAATCTGGGGGTAATCAATATTAAGTTGCATTTCCCTGATCAAATTACGTATTCTTCGTCTAATTAATGTTTAAGAAAATTGAAAAATCTTGCAAAAAAAGTGAAATTTTTAAAATTTCACTTCCACTTTGCATTAATTCCTAGTGAAACACCTAATGGGTTAATAAACTCCTAAATGCGGTTTTGATACTTTAAGGGGTGTATGTTTCTTAGATGAGGTCATTTTATGGGGGTATCTAACATACAGTCAATTCAAAGTTACGTTAGAACTGGTATGGTCCTAAAAATATATATTGCAAATTTTCTTGAAAATTTGAAAATTACTACTAAAAATAATTTTTATAAAAAAAAAAAAAGGGCCCACCTATTGTCAAAAAAAAAAAAAAAAGGCTTTTAAAAAAAATGATCCCAAAACTAAAAGCAGACAAAAGGTAGATCAATTTATAAATTTTTTTTTGAGGGGAATAACCATCGTCTTACATGAAATTTTTTTTTGAAGTTTGAAATTGGTACTTTTTTCCCACGAAAATTTTTGGATTTTTTTTTCCACAAAAAAACAAGCATTTTTTTGGGCCCAAAAATTTCTTACTATTTTAAAAGCACAATGGGGGCCCACGAAAAACAATCTCAAATTTCCATGAAGGGGTTTAAAGTGTAAAAAAAGTTTTTCTTACATAAATTTCCCATGAAAATTTTTAAAAAAAAATTTGGGTTTTGTCAGAGGGGCCCCAAAAAACTGGTTTTCTGGCAAAAGGGGGTTAAAAAAACAAGCTGTCGGGGCCCAAAACAAGAAAATTTTGGTTTTTTTAGGTGGCCCAATTACCTCACCCAAATTCCCAATTATTTTTAGGGAAATGCCCCAAGCTTCTTCTCTAACATTTTAGTGCTAAAGGGAAAAAAATAAGTTTTGAAAGGGGCAGCAAAATGGGAAAAATGGATTTCCCCTAGTAAGGCTATGTTCCCCCACCGGGTTAAAATTTTTGGGAAGTAATTACGCCCCGCAATTACGCCGGTGGACGGGGGGGGGGGGGGGCGGGAGCGGGGAGTAAGCAGGGGGGCCCGGGAAATTTTGCCGGCCCCCTTTACTAACCCCGCTAGCGGCGCGTATACGCCGCTAGAAAAAGGGCAGGTGAATTATCCCCCCCGCCCTGGATTTTTCCCCGGGGGGGGAGAGGAAAGGGGTAAAAAAAAATTTTTCTAAGAGAACTGTTGAAAATTAACCCGGGAATGAATGGGCCGTTTTCGGCCCGTAAATTTTTCCCCCCTTTGGCGCTAATTTGGACCGAAAAAACGGCCCCTTTTAAAACCCGTTGAACAAAGGCCCCAAAAGTGGGGGTTTATGCCCCCCTGGAACATTGGGCCCCATTTAAGGGTTGTCTAAAACTGCAAATGGACAAAAAAAAAGGGCCTGAAAACGAATTACAAAAAAAGTTTAATTTAAACTGAGTTTTTTTGTCCACTGCCTTTCAAAAAGCACCCGAAAAAGGGGGCAAATTTTTTTTTCCGCGGTTTTGCGGGTTTTTTTTGGGGCGTTTTTTTTCAAACATTTTTTCTTTCCCTTTAAAACCTGTTTTTTAATGATTGCATAAATTTTAAACCCTTGGATGTAAACCCAAAAAAGGGAAATAAAGCACCTCTTTGCATTTATATGTATCTTTTAGTTTGTTTTTAAAGAATTTTTTTGCCTAATAAAGTTATCTTGCTTTTTTTCGGGGCCCCAAAAAAACGTTTTTTTTTTTTTTTAAAGGATTTTTGGGCCCAAAAATTTTTTTTTTTTTTTTTTTTTTAAAACCCAAATTTTTGGCTAATAAATTTTACCCTTTGTCGCCAGAAAAAAAAAATTTTTTTTTTTTTTTTTTTTTTTTTTTATGGAAATTTTTTGGGGGCCATAGGGCAATTTAACAGAAAATTTTTGGGGCAAAATCTTAATTTTAAATTTTTGGGAAAACTAATAAAGTTTTTTCGCCCTTCTGACGTAAAAAATACGCTTTTTTTTTTTTTTTTTTTTAACGGATTTTGGGGGGCCAAATCCTTTTTTTTAAAACGGGTTTTTTTTACTAAAATACTTTTTTTTTACAGATTTTTGGGGGGGTAATAAAGTTCCCCGTTCTGACCCAAAAATTTCCCTTTTTTTTTTAGGTTTGTGCAAAAACAATTTCCGTGGGTTTCCGTAAATTTAACTGGGGAAGGGAGCCCCGCCCCGTATTTTTGCGCAGTACCCGCGCAAAAAACGTCCCATTTTTAAAACCCCTGGAAAATAGCCTTATAAATCCTCTATGACATGAAGGTTCTAAGCAGATGTCTTTCTGGCCTCCCAAAGGCAGTATGTGCTTTCGACTTTTCCCTTTTTTTATTTGTGTAGCAGGGAAATAGGGACCCAAAATTGGGGCAGCAGGGGGGCCAAAAGGGGGAGTACAGGCAATACTCCTGTCACAGCCCTAATCCAAAAAGGGGCCCCCCGATAAAGTTAAAAAAAAAAAACTTTGTAATGGGTGGGGGCCCCATTTGATTTGGCTGAAAGGGGGCCCCGAAACTTTTTTCAGCCCGGGAAAAACATCACTGCATTAGAAAACCCCCAAAAGGAACACTAAAAACATAACAAAAAAAGAAAAGGGAAAACAAATGCATTTAAGATTTTAAAATTTTTTTTTTTTTGGCTCCTCAAAACTGGCCCTTTAAGATGGGGTACCCAAAATGTGGGGTTAAACCCCAACCAAATTTTGGACATTTCCCCATGTAAACAATGGGTCCAAAATTTTTCTGACAGGGGTCCCCCAAAAGGTAATAACACCTATGGAAATACGATGGCCTAATTCCCAAGAATAAATTAAATTTGGGGCCCCATGTAAAAAAACCTGTCACAAAAAAATTAAAAACCCCAAAATAAAAAAAAATCAAAGCTTTTTCTACTAGTTAAAACTTCAAAAAACAATCCCTTTAATTTTTAAAGTTCAACAAGATAACTCATAAAAAAAAAAGAGGTTTTAAAAATTTGCTTTCCAAGGGGGTTTCTCACGCAGCCTCCATTATATGGTTCCTTTAAAGATTTTATACCCCTTTTTAAACCCCGAAAAAAAGGCCCTTTTTAAAACATTTAAACACACTAAAACCCCTCCAAACGCCCTATTAGACCCTAAGAATACCTTTATGGAGTCATCGCCAAGGGCGGCCCCACGTTACCAACTTCTTACCCTAGGCAACCCTAGTATATTCCAAATTCGGGCCAATGGGTATATATACAAAAGAGAGATTACAAAGATAAAAAATCTCCCGACGCGTTTCACCAAATTAGGTTCATCAGGGGATAAATCCCCTAAAATGAATGTAATGTTCACGCAACGATGAAGGAGCGTCCCCCAATCCAATAAGGACCTCCTTAAATATACCTCACATAGATTAAACAGGTGAGTGAACCGCCCATCTCATTAACATACCCTCTAATGCCTCCAGTGTATGTACCATCTAGTCATGCTTACCGATATGACTATTATACATGTCCTATTATTCAGCATATAGATGTACAATACCAGGCAACACATGTCACGCATGTCTCATACCCTTTTTCAACCTCGCGCGGCTTCAGAAGTCGGCGTCCGGAATTGGTGACTGCGCACGCGCGGCTTCAAAATCACCGCGCATGCTCAAGAGTACGCGTCCGACTTCATTCACTGCGCCTGCGTGGTTTCACAACCACCACGCATGCCCGACGCGAAACGCCCGGCTTAGAAATCACCGCGCATATTCGATGCTCCGCGTCTGACTACATTCACTGCGCCTGCGTGGTTTCACAACCGCCGCGCATGCCCAAAGCATAATGCCCGGGACATTTCACTGCGCCTAATTCAAACCAACAGCAGTGACATCACATCTTTGTGTACGCCTAGCATAGCGCAACTAAATCTCCTGGCTGAGCAATTCACAGCCAAGGGCCGCAATGCATATCCATATAGGCTGCACTTATCCTCAAATCCGCAACCCACATTCAACTATCATTGAGTCAGGTATGCTGACAATGCATCAAAATTTATAATGACAGTATATCATAACTCTAGATAAACTATAGCCCTCAGCACAACATTACAAAGCAATAAAGGCATAAGACATAGGGGATGATATATTAAATTATCATAACTAAGATAGGAAATACACTAACATGTTAATCACACCTGAAAAAAGGGAAATACAAATACGTGTTATCTTTCTGATATATAGATATATACAAAAGGAGTCTATGCCCTAATCGGACATGATATCTCCATGATGCTATGAGCAATATTTCTCTAATACAAGTACAGTTTAGGGCAACATTAAATCAAAGAAAGCATCCAAACTGCAAAGATTCATTTAAACCACCAGGACTCACTGATCTCAAACGATAAATCCACTGGGCCTCCTTTCTTAATATCATATTGTCCAAATTTCCTTTCCTGGGTGATGGATAAACAACCTCTATGACGAGAAATCTAAGACATCCAGAGTCGTCCCCATGCGCTTCCCACGCATGGCGGGCAATCGCCGTGTCCCTCTTATGTCGCACATCACCAAGGTGTTCTCCCACCCTTCGGCGCATCTGGCGAGTGGTCTTACCTACATAATAAAGCGGACATTTACAGATATAGAGGTAGACCAAGCCTTCAGACTTACAGTTAAAAAAAGCCTTTTAGGAAATATTCTTTCCCACTTAGATCTTTAAACGACTTTGCCTGCTCTATAAAGGGACAAGCCACACAGCTGTCTCCGCATTTAAACATCCCTTTTGGTATCCTCTCCAACCGAGACCCCTCCCTCCTGGGTCGCTTATAGTGACTTTTTACCAATCTCTCAAAGATCTTCCGCGCCGATATGTAATCAGTGGTTTATTTGCCAATATATCAGAGAGATCATCTGATTGCAAGATATTCCAATATTTGGTCAAAACTGTTCTCATCTCGTCGGCTCTGTCATCAAACATACCAATGATTCTAGCTTGACCCTCATCCTTTTTTCTATTCTTCCTTGGTACCAACAATTCTACACGTTCCTGCTTTCTTGCATGTTCAAAGGCTTGCTGTCTAACTTCAACTGGATAGCCTCGGATAGAGAGACGATGATCTAATTCGTACGACTGCTTAAAGAAACCATCTTCATGAGAGCAATTACGCCTTACCCTCAAGAATTGTCCCCGGGGTATACCCCTTTTAAGAGCAATTGGATGATGACTCCTCCAATGTAGCAAACTGTTAGTCGCAGTAGGTTTCCCAAAGATAGTAGTACACAATGATCCATTTAGTGTCTTTCGGATCTCCACATCAAGAAATGACAATTTGATGGGATCTGTTTCAAAGGTGAACCTCAACCTTATATCGTTATTATTTAGGACAGAAATAAATTGCCCAAAAGTGTCCTTTGGGCCGTACAACAATACAAAAATGTCATCTATGAAACGGCCCCAGAACAGGATTCTGGAGGTCCATTCTACATTTTCTTCACGAAAGACCACTCTTTCCTCCCACCAGCCCAGGTAGAGATTAGCATATGTGGGAGCACATGGGCTCCCCATTGCTGTCCCCTTGAGCTGGTGGAAGATCTTAGAGTCAAAAAGGAAATAATTGTGATGAACTATAAACTTCAGCAATCGTATTACAAAGATGCCTCTTTCTCTATGCTGAATGCCCCACATACTGCAGAAATATTCAATGGCAGATATCCCATGTGAGTGTGGGATACAACTATATAAGCTTTCAACATCAATAGATGCTAAGATAGTATTTTCATCTATATTAAGTCCCTCTAATTTGATCAGCAAGTCCGACGTATCCAGAATATAAGACGGTAATGAATTAACAAATTTTCTGAGTACTTCATCCACATAGACACTCGCGTTTTGTTTCTATGCGACACTATGGGACGCCCCTTTAACGGGTTAATGCCCTTGTGGATTTTAGGGAGCGCGTAAAACTTTGGTATTGTTGGATATTCATTGATCATAAATTTACTCTCTTTATCGGATATCACACCTTTATCCAAAGCATCAACTATAATGGCATCAAGTTCCATTTTAAAGGATGATGTGGCATCCTTCCGTAAAACTGCATAGCATCCCTTATCACCAAGAAGATCATAACACATTTTTGTGTATTGATCATGTGTGAGGATTACAATGTTTCCACCTTTATCAGATGGCTTCACAACAATTGATTGATCCTTCTCTAACTTCAGCAGTGATTCCATTTTGGAATGTGTATAGTTTCTCCCTGTGTCAGATCTATTTTGCACCATATGATCAATTTCCCTCATGACCATTCTTAAAAAAAATATCCAGTTCCGGACAGTCCATACTAGGGGGCATTCTCTTACTTTTAGGTGCAAGGCTGGTGGACGGCCCTTGATGGACATTTTCCTCCAATAATCCTGAGAGTATCCTAACTCCACCCATGTTTTCTTCAGACACCCCAAGTATATCTGCCTTCTGCCTATCCTTTAGCTTAAAGAACTTGTGCCACTTTAATTTCCGTATAAAAAGACTGATATCCTTTACCCATTCAAATGGGTCAAACTTAGTTGTAGGAACAAATGACAGGCCACGTGACAAAATCTTACTCTCTTCTTCCCCTAATGACCGATCAGTTAAATTAATAATAGTATTCCCATCTTCGGTTATATCCTCGGTTGCTGCTGACGCTCCCTCAAGGTGTACATATTCCCCTGTTCTAAAAAAGAGGGAGATGACGAGGATCCAGAAGAACCAAATGGTCTGGATCGTTGTGAACGCCATTTCCCTTTACCTTGTCTTCCACGTCCCCTCCTCCAACCTGAACTTGGACCTTCTCCACCTGTGTATCTCAATTCTGAGTCAGATGACTCAGGTTCAGACGAGGAGACGTCTGTCTCTCTAGTGTTTGCCTCAGTTAGAAATTGATATGCTCTTTTTTCTTTAAATTCAGTAAGATCTCGTATATATTGTCGATGCTTACGCTGTTTAATAAAGTTTTGGTATTTCTCAATTGAGTTCTGTAATAACAACTCTCGCCTAGAGGAATCAGATTCACTCTTAAATTTAAGGGTCTGGTCTATAAGATCTTTTAGATCCTTAGCAGAAGAATCAAACACCAATTTCTCCTCCTCTAGCAGCAACCGCATTAATCTTATAGAACTTTCCATCAGCTCTTTTTCCCACCTATCTCATAAAGAGGGGGTACACGATCTAATAGCCGGTTTAACAGTTAATCTCAAATACAATATTTGCTGTGATGTAACTCTCCAAAGATTGCACCTCCCACCACGATTTGATATTTTTCTTATATGCCGTGGTTAAATTCCTAAATGCTAAACCAATATTTAGAGTCTTACTATTATCTAGATCTGTCTCACAGTCCGAAAATACTTTCCTTGCCTCAACTGCCCATTGATCAAATTTCACTGGCCCAGTGAGAAAACTTGCCATAGCCACAATAATCACTTGACAAATTACATTAGGGTCTCACAAACCTGTCACAGAAAAATTATAACCCCAAATATAAAAACATCAAATGTATGAAAACTATATGGGTCTAAAACTCTGTGTTGCCCATAGCAATCAATCAGAGCACCCTTTCATTTCATATAGTGCTCTGAAAAAGATGAGGAGCAATTTGATTGGTTGCTAGGGGCAACAAAGAAAGTCTTAGACAGACAGTTTTCATACATGTGGCCCTTAATGTCTAAGCCCAGGAAGACCACATTAAATGCATGTTCCCATCAAAGAGTTTGATGGGATATGCCATCAAAGGTATGCCATCTGATAGGTGCGGGCTTGCGCATGACTCTACGGGAGTGCCAAGTACAGCTGAAGAAAGCACCGCACCTATCAGACTTTGTTGGCATGGCCTATTGACATGCCATCTTACTCGATGGTGGTAACACCCTATCAAAGCATACGTCCACCTTAAATCCAGTTAAAGACTTCAAACACATTTCCATAACTTTCTTTATCCTATACAGTTTTCAAGTTGTAGCCGGTTTTATAGTCAGGAGCTGCAGTCACAGCTATGATGGCTGCTTCTACAAAATGGTCAACAAGCTTATCAAGTACATGCCAAACAGCTTAGCAGAGAAGAATTATTTTGCTATGAAAGATTACTGTACAGTGACTTCCTAGACAGCAAGTTGATAAAGCAAGTTCTGCAGACACTGAGAAAGCAAGGAATGCTGGGAGACTTCAGCTATCAAGCCAGTAGGTTTAAAGGAGTTGTCTCACTACATTGATTCATTCCTCTGTTCTGTTTTCATTTTGAATTCAGGGGCGTGTTTACTGGCTTCTACTAGACTGCAGTAGAAGCCAGGTCTGTAGCTATAGCAACCAGTGTTGGCAGCCTATCATGAGAGACTGAACAGGTCTGTAACTATAGTGACCTGAGGAGCTGATGCAGCCCATAAGAGCGGAGATATCTCAGAATAGGTAGGACACTTAATAGAAACATATTGCTGAGTGACTTGTTTTTGCAAGATCTTCAACATAAAAAGCAATAGTGAGACAACCCCTTTAATACAGAAGTGGATAATAAGATTCAGGCAGCTACCCAAGAATGTGCAAGAGAATACAAAATTAATTATCTTGTATATTTTATCTATATTCCATTTGTGAAATTACATTTACAACACAACAGATTTTTACATGCTGAAAATATGTTTACTTTTGATTTATGTTTATTTCTTGATATGCTCTGCTAGCCATATCTAATAGTATATTTGCAAAATTTTCATTGTGTGAAAAATTTGGGCAATTTTCTGACAACATGCAAAATAGGCAATTGTAGTATTTTTTTGTATGAGGCTCTGTGCTCACGTTTAGTTCTAAAAGGGCTATCTGTGTTCTTCAGGTTGGTACAATTCTGTTGACACCAAATATGTAGCGTTATTGTTACGTTTTAATACCTTTTATAAAATTTTTAAAAACATGTCTTCATTTTGCACTGCAGCACCATTTTCTGTGACCAATAACTTTTTGTTCTTCAACCTATGGACCTGAGTGAGCGTGCATATCTGGGTTGCAGTATTTATTTGTAACATTTTAAGGGGACATAAAATGACCAAAATACCGAAAGATTGGAGCTGTGAATTTTTTTCTTTCTACGGTGTTCAGCGTATGTTATAAATGACGTCAAATGGACATGCCGATTCCAATTAGGTGAAACTTTTTTTTTTTTTATTATTATTCTTTTTACATGCAGAAGTGTGTACCAAGATGGCAGTTTTTACTTTCTGCCTGAGAAAGGAAGTAATAGAAGTGCTTACATGGCAGCATTCATTAGGCTACCAGCTGCAATGGTAACCAATCAGCACCCCATTATCTCGTTCTGGTGGAGGGCGATTGGAGGGAGGAATTGTGCCCTTACTCCATGTGCACTTACAGGCATTATGGCGTACCTGTTAAGGTTAAGGAGTCCCATAGATTTTTTTCTCTGCATTTTACTCAGAAATCTTGCTCCAAATCATATAAACCAATATATCACAGAGCTCAGCTTCTCTCCCTCCTTCATTATCCTGCTCTCAGAAAGGGCAGCATAAAACACCTGACAGGTTTGCTTTAAAAATGCTTTATTCTGCCACAGACTTTACTAACAAGTGCCACCCTTGGCATTGCAAGAGAGGAATCTACAGCCAAATCTGAAGGTTACATAAGCAGATACACTGTGGATTTCCTGGCCTTTTCCTATGAATGAGACAGGACCTTATGGAATTGTGTCGCTTTGTTGTTTTTTAATATTGGAAAATAAAGAGACTCTTGGAAAAGTTTTCCCATCAGGGCCCGATGTGATCATGGTTTATTCGCCTAGGTCACTTTCTATTAGTTTACTTAAGCAGTAGCCAGTCTAATACACAAGTTGTCATTACCTAGCATCAGTCATGATTTATCATCGATAATTTGAGTTCTGCAATTTCTGTGTCTGGGGAACTGCTCCCACTTCTGTCACTGTACGTATCTCTGAAAAGCAAATGGCAAGATCAATTCAATTTCCACAGGTAATCAAGGTGAATGTTTTATAGTTCTAAATAGGGATTAGTACTATAGGTAGTGATCTAGATTACTACACTGTTAAAGGGGTTGTCTCACTACATTGACTCATCTTACCTCAGTCCTGGTTTCACTTTGAATTCAGGGGTGTGTTTACTGGCTGCCACTAGGCTGCAGTAGAAGCCAGGTCTGTAGCTATAGCAACCAGCGCTGGCAGCCTATCAGGAGAGATCCCAACAGGTCTGTAGCTATAGCGACCTGAGGAGCTGATGCAGCCCATACAAGAGAGGCTATCTCAGAATAGGAAGGACACTGTTAATGGACATATATTGCAAAATGACTTGTTTTTGCAAGATCTTAATATAAAAAGCAATCCTTGTAGTTAGACAACCACTTTAAGTATAAATCCTTGCTCCATTCAGCATTGCTATTGACCATGAACAAAAGTAACAGTGTGCTGCAGTTATATGGGGGTTCTTTGTGATCTCTACCAATCAGGCATGTCTAACCTATCCTTTGGATAAGAAATAAATGTTGTTCAGGCAAAACACAAAAGAAAGCAAAAAATAGGTGCACTTAGGCTGTATATTTTATGCAATGTGTCAAACATTATAAAGAAGAAAAAACATGATAGTCATGTCATATAGATTTCAAACATGTTATTAAAAAGGTGCTGTGATAATTATTTAATGAACTATGTAAAACAGGAAAACCTCCTTCAAACCTGCATAAAAGAAAATGCATAAGGTCTATAATAATGAAAAGTCTCAATTATATATGATGTCAAAGGCCTAACTAAATCTGTAGCAGCCAAGGCAGCTACCCAGAGGTTGAAGGGAACCTTTTGTCTACTTCCGTGTAGGGAATAAGTTGTAGCTTTTTGTGTTGCTATATAGGTTTCTGACAAATGGCCGTCCCTTAAATGATCATTGATTTTGATTCCTTCTACATGCAAAAAGGGGTATAAGTGCGTGACTTAAACTAGAATCTTTCTCATTTACGGACGGTCATTATACTACAACAGGGAGAGAGGGCCCTACTCACAAGGGCTAACAATCCACACAGTGGAGGTAAGGAGACAGAGGGAGCAGTTTGTATGGTGGTGTAGTGACAGTAAGGTTACTAGAGAAGGTTGTGTGCAAGCTATTATGAAGAGATGGTTTTCTGGTTACTTTTAAAAGATTCAAAAGGTGGAAGAGTCTAATGTCCAGGGAGTAGCCACTTTCAGAGTATGGGATATGCACTGGAAAAATCTTGAAGGCTGTTGTGTGAGGAGCATACAAAGGCCTGTAATCATCAGATCACTTGAGAGGAGGTATCAGGAGGTTAAAGGGGATTTGCCACGATGTAATGTTGACATGGGATCCTCCAAAATGGGTATTTAATCACTTTTCTAAATATATGTGATTACAAATATTGCAGCCTGAGAGAGCTACAGGCTGCCTTACCTGCCCTTAGTTACTTAAAAGCTTCTATTAGATACGACCTGACAAGAGCTGCTGGCCGGGCTTGCTCAAAGAACACATCTGATGAAAGGGAGCTGAAGAAGCTTTCAAGGCACCGGGTAGAAATATGTTGTCTTTTGAATACAGAATCCTTTAGTTGTAATGTGATTATCTGAGTAGATCCCTGCTTTATCTGATGACAGAGAACATGAAGAAGCTTTCAAGCTGCTGTGGAGAAAAGGTGTTGTATTTTGTATACAGAATCCACTAGTTGTAGTTTGATTTGAGTGAGCATTTCACACGATCCCTTATGCACGGCTCTGTGCTCTGGCTGTGTGTCTGTCTCAGCTCAGCGTGGCTTGTTTACATTTCCTTTTTAGCAGATAAGGCACGTCCTGGCAAAACCCCTTTAAGGCAGAGATGTATTGGCGGGTCAGGGGCTGGGTATGTTGAGCCTTGTAGGTCATAGTTGTTTTTTTGTTTAACTGTAGGTCTATTGAACCATAATTTCTTACAAAAATATCACGTATTGAAAATATATAAAAATTAAGACATCCACTTGATAAATGAAAAGACAATATACTGGTAAGAAAACAGTGGAATGGAAATACACAAACCTAAAAGGACCGGACACAAAATATATATATATATACCACCCCATCCCTCAAATTTAATTGTGCAGAGAAGATTCAGTAATGATGATAAATTCATCCCATTATGACCAAATGGTACCAACTTCTACATTCTTATTCAGCATGA
This sequence comes from Phyllomedusa bahiana, assembly GCA_025379985.1. Taxonomy (NCBI): domain Eukaryota; kingdom Metazoa; phylum Chordata; class Amphibia; order Anura; family Hylidae; genus Phyllomedusa; species Phyllomedusa bahiana. The sequence goes on along the minus strand of JAODAL010005380.1, from coordinate 19,502 downwards.
CCGTTAAATAGTCTAACCTTCTAACCTCCTTCACTCTGTTACATATCTCTTGTAGAGAAGGAACAACAGAAGATTTCCAGTGCCTGGCAATAAGGCATTTTGCCGCTTTTAGAATGTAAAGCATTAATTGCCTCGATGCTTTAATATGAGCAGGCATCAAGTCTAGCAAAAACAGGGAAGGATCTAATTGAACCTGAATTTGTAGTTTATCTTTCAATAAATAATTAATGCACAGTCCCAGAATATATGAAAAAGATGACCCCTTTTCAATGTTGGTCATAGTTAATAGTTTACACTGAATTCACTGGACAATGGGCAGCCAGTGAAGAAATTTGCAGGGAAGTAATGAGAGGTGGTAGAGTTGAAGATGAATTAGATGGGAGGCCAGAGAAAAGGATTCTGCAGTACTCAAGGCAGGAGATGACAAAGGCATGAACTAGCATTTTTGTAGAGTCAGAGTTTAGAAAAGGGTTTTTTTTTTGTTTTTTTTTTAAGAAAAGTCCATCAACATTTTCCAGTTGGCGGCAGTAGTAAGGTCTCAGATGCGCAGTTTGAATGACTGGGCATAGTAAAGGCTATATGGACTGGAAAAAGCATGAAGGACAGATAGTAAAGATAGACTGGAAGAGTAGGGTAAAAAAAGGAGATTATGAGTGAAGGGCACTACAGGAGTATAGATGGGATCCAAGGGCTAAAGGCTGAAGCTTTCTCCGGTGTAAGTCTTGCGTTTGAAGTGCGTGGAAAAATTTTCGGTTTTGAAAACAGTCTGTCAAACCCTAGAACGGAATTCTATAGAAAATCCATGCAGCGGTCCCCACTGCACAGATCTTCCGCCAGACTGTTTTTCACACCGCCAGCGGTCCAAAAAACATTGAACATGTTTATTCTTCCACACAGTTTTCAGTCAATGTGAAGGGGGAGGGCTTTTCTCCGCAAACCGCGGCCGCAAAAACAGATCAAATACCAGTCGGATAATCCGACCGATATTTGTCTCTGCTGTGGGGACGCGCCGTAACAGAGTAGAGAGGTGAAAGGGTTACATTTTTTAGAGTTGTGAGACAGAGGAAATAGAATAGTGATAGTTTTTTTTCCATTGGCAGAAGAGAGTGCCAACTTGAAGTGTGTCTGTGCGCAATACATTTTTCGGTGAAGTTAGTTTTCTTCCAGTGCTGCTCTGCAGCTCGGAAAGCTCTGTATAGGGAGAAACTTGTCAGCTGTGCAGGAATAAGCTGCACATCCGACTCTGCTTGTGTCAGTACTATTCTACTCATACCTGGCCCAATTGCAAATTGCTTTCTCAAAGGAAAACACAACTTGCTACAATGAAAAAGTTTCTGGCTGTTTTAGGGCTTGTTCACATGGAGTTTACACTCCGTGTCAAAAGCGTTTTTTAAGGATCCTCTTGGGGCCGTTTCTGCCGTCTCCAAAACGGACAAACAATTAGACGAAAATTTACACTGCCCTATGACAACACGCAGCAGCGTTCAAAAAGAGAATTCCACTGGTTTTTAAAAAAGCGCAGCCCCTGTTTGAAAAAATTGAAAGTCACTTTCTTTTAAAGAGGGAGCCAGCTGCGCTTTTGAAACACGCAGGGGGCGGCGTCCCTCATAGCAGCATGAAAAACTACTCAAAAGTTTTAATCCGTCTGGGGACCACAGGGGACCGAAAACGGATCCAAAAGCGCTTGTAAAACGATTTAAACCCATGTAACAACCCCCTTATCCTGCCCGTGATTTGGACAGTTTGGAACGGCTCCCTTTAGGCTACATGTTTTCTGGCAGTGAATAAGCAATCCAGAAATTTGTGCACCTACTGCTTATTTTTATTGGGAAAATTTTTTTTCCTTGTGAATAAATGCTTTCACTCCATGACAGCGCTCAGAGGTCTTAAAAATTGTAAGGGATTGAAATACAAAGTATATTGAAAAGTTATACATCTTTGTATTTTGATTCTGTCAAGCACTAAAGACCTAAAAATAGAAAACCGCCTTAACTTTAATATCTTCGCTTACTGTAGTGAAATATTTCTATCAAGTAGCACATCATACCTGTGAATAATATTAGGGGAAAACCATCACAGAGTAGTGCAGCAGGTTGCTTGCAGCTACTGTCTGCCTGTCCTAAATTTGAGCACAAACTGAGGAAAAATTGAGATCACTAGAAAAATGGCTAAAACAGACAACCTACGAACATGCCTAGAGAAACTGCATAAGACAAAGGTCCAGGGAAACCCTACACAACGCCAACACAGAATATCAATTTGCTGCAATGGCCCCAATATTTGCCCAACTTCTATATATTCTTGAATCTCACCTGGGAGACAGCCGGCATCCTCTTTCAATATATTGAGATAATCTTCCTGCAGAAGCCAGAAGCAGACCAAAATATGGAGGGGAGGGTTTGATGGGTCGCGATGTGAATTCTGGATGGTACTGAACGCCAACAAAATATGGGTGATCTACAATACAAAAGATGAGTAATTAATAAGACCGAAAATACTAAAAAGAATTCTATTAAAAACAAATTTTTACTACGTGCCATTACTAAACCCATAACCATTTCCACTATTAGCCGTTGAGACTTTTTCGACCAGCAGGTATTTAAATAGTACCATTCATTGACCCATATACTATCTTGGCAGGGGGGGAGTATTAATTTAAAAAAAAAAAAAAAAAAAAAAAAAAACACCTTAGCAAATTTTGGGTTTCCCTTTTTTATACTCGTTCCTATACAGTACAGTCCTGTTAACGTAATTTAAAGAAAAAATGTCACATAATTATCCCCCCCTTGATGGGAACACAAGTAGTGTCAGACCGGGTTTTTCCAGCGCTTGCCCCCCTTATTCTGTAAATTTGTGTTTTTTAGTATTTGTGCTCATATCTGCAAGTTTTCAGCCAGAAAAGTGTCATGAAAAGATCTGTTTTTTATACCCCGCTAAACCTGAGGTACCCGTCCACCCAACTGTTAAACCTATTCTTTAATAGGCAGAAACATGAAAAACCTCCCAAGGGGGCGGGGCGCCCTATGTGGGGGGGCAAAAACCCCTGCTCATAAATTAAAAATTGAGCTTTAAAATGCGCTAAAACTAAGAAAACTTTACAAAATAAGGCAACAGGCTGGAAACATGTCGACACTGCTTGTACGTTCACAAGGGGGCAAAACCCTAGGACCGGGTCCCTTTAATGGTCAGTGCAATGTATAAATAAAGACTAAAAACTGGCTTTTGTTGCCATCTTCTGAAACGTATAAATCCTTACATTTCTGGTGAAGATGTGTTAGGTCTATGTTTTAGGAGGTAAGCTGCCATTTTTAAATCGGTAGCATAAAACATTTCAGTTGCAGATTTTTTTCTTTTTTAAACAGGTGTCTGCACTGCAGAACAAAACAAATTGGGTATAAAAAGGGTGGTGTGAAGGGCAACACCATTTTTTTCTATTGATTTACTACACATGATGAATGTGGAAAGATGGACCTTTTTTGACAAACCCTTCAAATACTGAGAGAACCCCATAAGTTTCTACATATTATTTTAGTCCGAACAGGGGATGTTAACTATGCAACTGTTTGCAAAATGCACTGCAATAGTGGGGATTGAGTATATTTTTGCCTCCATTGTATTTATTAACCCAACCAGGGGTATAACAATTCAGGTCTCAGTTTTCATTAGAACTCCAGCTGCCATGACAACCCATCAGGACCTTCCAACCATTCTCCAGGATGCAGTTACTACTTATCATAATTAAAAAGGTTTATTCCCGGGAATTTCGCACGTAAAATTTAAACCTAAATTTTCAACCGAAACTATGAGTGTGAACCCAGCCTACGGCCACGAGTGCGCAAATTACGGGCTGAAAACGTCCCCCCGTCATTTCGGTAATCCCAGTTCTCAGAGAACTATGGATTACGTCTCCTTCCCCTGCTCGCAATAAGCAGGGGGGAGATAATTACATGTGAATTCCCCGCGGGTAATGGGGCCGCTGGTAAAAACAAACTATGGGGCCCCCCCCCCCGCTTCCTCCCTGGCCCCACGGGGTAATTGCGGGGGGGGGAATTACGTCCCACAATTAAGCCGTGTGAACCTAGCCTAAGACGGCAGGCCTGGAAGGCCTTATTTAGGCCCATGGCTATCATGTCATGACAACAGGTCGGCACACCACTATCTATGGGGAATAAGGAGATCAGTGGCTGGCTCCCTCCTCCTTCTGCATAACTGCGTAGATGGGGCATCTAACTAGGCAAATGGCGGGGATTGGTTTTGTCTTGCGGCAGGCTGTTAAGGCAGGTACTGGCCTAACTAACAGACACCCGCTTCATATTCCTTTACAGACCTCATGACAGGACTGTCAGATATTTAATAGTAGTTAAAGGACCTCTGTTATCCTTTATTAAAATTCCACTTCTCTTGTCAATGGAATGAAATGTTTGTCAACCAAATGTAAGCGGGTTTAGCTGCAGAAAAAAAAAATGAACCCACATAACCAGAGACTAAATTAGGAGCCAAAATGTACATTTGCATTTACCTTCTAACTCCACAACTTCCATTCTTTCACCTTCTGTGTCCTGACCGACAAAGGTCAAACCTCGAGCCTCTAGCTCATGTTTTAGTTCTGGATTAACCTTACAAAAGAAAACAAAAACGAAAAAAAAGTTAGTTAACCTTATTTAACTTATTTTAACTCTATCTTCCGATAGCCATAACTTTCTTTTTATGTATACATAGCCATCTAAGGGTTTTTTTTTTTTTTTTTTGCAGGATGAACAGATGTTTTCATTAGTAACACTATGGCTTTTATATGACTTTTTGATTGCTTGTTACGCCATTTTATGTGCTGCGGGATGAATGAAAATCACAATTCTGTAAAAAAATTTTCAGAGTTCATCATGCGGGTTAAAAAACGCAACATACATATAGGGGAAGTTGTTGCACACAGTGATACCAAAATATGCGTACTTTATTTTTTATCTTTTTTGGGGCGATTGCCGTTTCTAAAAGGGAAAAAGGACGTGGTAACCAGGGATTGCAGAGCAGGAAACAAATGGCCCAAAGGGCCTTATTATCACACCAAAGGTGCTGTATATGCTGAAGAAAGCCAGGAGATGCCCTGGAGAAACACCAGGAATGAAATGTTGGGAAAATGGCTCTGCCCAGGAGAAAATCTGGGCTGCTGAAGATTTTGTCCACATTCTGGGAAGGGTAGGAGGTGGGTGTGAGGCCCAGGGGGCAGTACAGACCCAGAAAAAGGCACGGCCTAGGCCCTGGTGAGTCAATTTTTGATGCGGCCCTAGAATCGTGCAACGGGCTGCAAAGGCTACTGGAAGGTACCTGAAGTCCCTGGGAGTGAGAAGACAGACCCTCCCCACCCACCAACGGAAGGAGGCAAAAAACTGTGCCACAGGCAGAACGTGCGGCACAGAAGTGTCCCTGCTGCCCATGGAAAGGAAGAAACGAGCACCGAGGACAAACAAATGCCAAAGAACAGGCAGAAACGTGAAAGCTGCAGCACTGCGGCGGTACCGAAGTGGCACTGCAGGTTCTTAATCATGGCTCAGACAGACAACACGCACCTGCCCGATTAATCACATCCAGACAGGCACACAAAATAGCTTTTTAACAATAATTAAATTAGTGCTATTTAATAATAGCTGAAAAGCTCTACTAGAAGTTGCTACAAAAATGGATAAAATGGTTTCTTTAGATATCTCCTCCTTAGTATCATATCTTGTCTGGATTTTTCCGTACAACAAACACTGCCCTCCGCAACATTTTTGTTAGATTTGGATAGGCAGAGCATGTGAAATGACTGAGGTGTACCTGAATGGATGAGATTACTTAATCCGGCAGGTGTATCTTACAAGTATTTACCAACGCTTAGAGCAAGATAACATCTTGCCGGTTATATTGCAAGATGGGTGTCGATTTTCCCATAAGAACATTATTAAGACTATTGTCACCAAGTATGTTGTACAAACAGCATGCTGGACAGCGGTAAAGAATTCTATAAATATGAAGGAAAGGAGGGATTCCTGTTGTAAATAGGTTTAAAAGATAACGTGATAAAAAATTATATTAACAATAAATCACAGTTGATCAGTGTAATTTCACATACAAGACGCACAGAATATGATTTATTGCTTGCAATCATGTGTATTAGGGATATACAATTTGCACATTGTAAACTAGGAGACGAGTGCATATAGGGGATACTAATAATCTGACAGCACATCCAATGTGTCAAAGTATTTATGAGAAAGAATGCTGGGGTATAAAGGGCTTCCACTTCAATGGGGTAGAGCGTTAATCCAGCAGGTGTGTGTTGTGCATCTAAGCCAAGAGAAAGCCAATTACTTGTAATGCGTCAACCAGGTTGTTCACTCCCCTTCCCCATTTCAGTAAATTATTCTTTCCATGCTGTTATATTGTTTTTAGCAAGCATTTTATGAACTAAGGCTTTTACATTTTAATATGGACAAGCTAGTGCAGACTTCAATGATTATTTGTATACCTTTCTAGTATTCCTCCCTATCCATCTTTGTTGGATTATATTTATTGATATTTTTGTGTGACTCGCTACCTTACTGTGGGTAATGAACCTTTTTGCATTGACACTTTATGCTCTTTTACTGACGCTCATTCTGATGCATAGGGTTTGATATGAACACATACTGAATGACTGGCTATTACTGTATGAAAAACTGTTTACCTTGGTCTTATCATGATGGTACTGTGTATTATGACCCTTACTATGTACTTTTTATAATCCTTAAATTATGCGATATTAAACACTGCTCTGTATACATATCGAATGTTGTGTTTCTCCGCATGTCAATTTACATAGCGTTTGATGAGGAGATGCCATTAATCTGCAGTAAAATCAGAGCAGCAACGGTTGATTTTATTATTTTTTTTAAATGTACATATTACAAATTAAAAATCTGCAGTATTAATCTTCAACAAATATTCACTAACTGCTGTAAATTTACGTGCAGAAATGTGAGCTAGAAGTCCACAGTATATGAAAGCTGTGGGCTTCCAGTGCCTACCCCTGACAGACCCTAAGCTCTTACTGTGCGCAGAGAAAAAGTCATGACAAAAAGTAAACCACAGGCACCAACACAGCCCTGAAATCAGCATGTCCACTAATTCATGCTGTCCAATAAAGGATGCAAGGAAAAAAAGAACGCAAGGACTATTTTGGCTCAGTTTGCACTTCTATTTAGCCTACACAATCTCAGTTGTTGTTAGATCCATGGCCAGACTAGGATTTCTGATGCACTACTGGTGAATGCACCTTTATTTTGGAAGTCTTAAGTTGGCCAACACCAGAACTTTATCCTTTACAAAAGAAATATCAGATGGGTTGGAAATAACAGAAGAAAAAACAAAAACATGAGAAAATGGAGAATACAAGTAAAATAAACTCAAGCTGATGAGTATGAAAGGAAGGATTTTAATTCTAAACCAAGTACCTCATATCTGTGCCGGTGCCTTTCTTCTACAAACTCCTGGTCACCATACAGTTTTCCTGGTGTGAAGAATTTAAATATGTAAACAATACTGAAATTGATCATTCTTACATACTTCATTGGTGGATTTCAGATAGTTTATCATGAGGTAGTTTTTTAAATCCCTTTCCAACAGTTTAATAAATTCTGTACATAAAACATATCCAAACCTATAACCTTTGGGACACATGAAATAAACAAAAACAACAAAGTACCCTACATATAATATGATACCTGGGTGTAGAGAGAACCCTTGATACAACGATATATAAAGACCTGGTTATACCAATATATTACAGAAAACACCAAACCACTAAAGGTATATAACCTGGGAAAAAAATGTATAAAATATAACTTTTATTGAATACTAAATATAAAACTTAATGAACCCCTAAAAATGCAACTATAATACACCTAACAAATAAACCCTAACCAATAACCCTAAGGATAAGACTGCCTAACAAAAAATTGGAGGAACCGCCCCTATAAGGGCGCCCCCAAACAGGAACCTCAACTATCACTATCCCTAAATCACTACACAATGAACACACAAAACACGAAGCAAAAGAAAAAAAAAAATTGTGCTTTAAAAAAAAAAAAAAAAAAAAAAAAAAAAATAAAAAAAAGAAGTGTACAAAAAAAATAAACAACTATACGACCCTAAAAAATGTTCCAACGCGTTTCCCCCCCTAGATAGTGGGGTTCATCAGGGAACACTATTAAATCATTAGAGGTAGATAATAATGCAAATATAAAAGATACATCAGTCCCTTATTGGGGATAAGATAAACTCACGTCCCTTTATGATAGTATAAGTGTAAATGGAATACAGATGGGTCCCAGATAGAGGTTTATGAATCCCCACACTCCGGTTACTAAGATGTTGCTGAATGAGGCAGTAACAAACTTTAGAGTCCACTTAGAGGGATATAAATAGCCAAAATAGAATTAGCTACAGCTGTAAATTCACTCACCCATTACGGCGTCTCACACGAATACACACGCCGAGGAAACAACATGATCTAACTACAAGGAGTGGCTTTCTTCAGACACATGGGGTTTTTGTTTTGAAACTTCTTAAATTTATTTTGACACATAATTTTTTTTTACTTTTGACGGAAGGTACTACCACCAGCTCAGGGGCACAGATATGGGGACCCCAGTGGCCACCACTTATGCTAATTTGTTCCCGGGCTGGTGGGAGAGTACTATTGTTTTTTTCAGAGGTATATCAGAATTTTGTTAACATATTTTGGGGGACGATATATTGATGACATTATGATTTTGTGGTCAGGTACAAAGGATTCTTTCCTTACTTTTGTGGAGAGCCTCAACGTCAACTCCATTGGACTGAAGTTCACATTTGAAATTAATGATCAAGAACTGGTATTTCTGGACTTGCTGATTAGAAAAACTAGAGGTGGTGTTCTGGAAACGACTATTTATAGAAAGCCAACAGCAGTTAATAGTTTACTGAAATGGGATAGTTTTCATACACTCTCTCTAAAACGTGGTATTCCAAAGAGCCAGTATATAAGGACTCGGAGAAACTGTTCAACCTTATGGACCTACAAAAAAGAAGCAGATATATTAAAAATTGGTTTATGGAAAGGGGATACCCAAAAAGGGTCTTATCTCAAGCATATTCTTTTGCTCGTGATACTGATAGGAAGTCATTTCTCCAAATTCGTCCACAAAACAGCGTGGATAAAATTCGTATTATGGCACCTTTGATCAGGCATCACTTCAAATTCGAAACTTAATAAAAAGTTTTTGGCCCCTTTTTACACAAGACCCTGTGCTATCTCAATTTGTTGATCCTGCCCCTGTAATTACCTTCAGAAAAGGAAAAAACATAAGGGATCATTTGGTACATACTTTGTACACTTTCCCCCCCCCCCCGAACTACTTCTTCTTGGCTAGCAACAAAAACGGTTGGCACATATAAGTGCGGGAGTTGTGAGGCCTGCGGTTTCACTGATGTTTCTAAATCCTTTAAATGTGTTTCCACAGGCCGAATTTTTCAGATGTATAACTATGCTAACTGTAAATCTAAAGGAGTCATTTACCAATGTTCCTGTACATGTCCGTCCATGTATACTGGAAAGACTAAACGGGAACTAAGACGTCGCATTTTGGAACATATCGCGACATCACAAACAAGATTCCCCTGTCTCCCGCCATATGAATTCCACCCACAGTGATAATCCACTTGCTCTAACGTTTTCTGTAATTGAAGTTGTTTTACCATCTCCTCAGGGTGGAGACTTTAATCGAAAATTGCTACAACGAGAGACCCATTGGATATTTAATCTTAAGACCATGAAACCAATGGGCCTAAATGACTGTTTATCTTTTGCCTCATTTATATAAATTCTAAAAAAAAAATTTTCCCATAGTAAGTTACTCTTTATTATAGTTATTATTTTTTACATTGTATTATTTTTTATCTATTGATGCCCCTTTTTAACATTAAATATCAATGTTGTAACCTTTAAGTTCCATTGTTGAGGGTTTTTTCATCTATTTATATTTAATATCTAATTATTTAGCATTTACATATACAGATTATATAGTTTAAGTAGCATTATTGTGTTTATTCATTATTTATCGGTATATTTAGATGTTCTTTTTGAGCATTATCTGCTGCTTATTTATGTGTTGGTCCGTGTGGTTAGCACACTGGTTTCTGTGCTATTACGGCTGTGCCGGGAAGCATCTATGGCTCCAGTGTGATTCTTAGTCTATTCTGTGTTACCTTGCTGTTTATTTATGCGAGACGGCATCTTCAGTTAGTGCGCATGCGCCGGGAGATACTTGCGGTGCATGCCGGATGTTGTAGTCATACGAGACGTTATCCCTGCTAGTACGCATGCGCCGGTAGGTATCTGCGGGGCATGCCGGACTTTGTAGTTTCTTTAATGTAATCTACATGTGGTTTCCTCGGTGTGTGTATTCGCGTGAGATGCCGTAATGGGTGAGTGAATTTACAGCTGTAGCCAATTCTATTTTAGCTATTTATATCCCTCTAAGTGGACTCTAAAACGTTTGTTACTGCCTCATTCAGCAACATCTTAGTAACCGGAGTGTGGTGATTCATAAACATTTATCTGGGACCCATCTGTATTCCATTTACAACTTAAACTATCATAAAGGGACGTGAGTTTATCTTATCCCAATAAGGGAAAGATATATCTTTATATTTGCATTATTATCTACCTCTAACGATTTAATAGTGTTCCCTGATGAACCCTACTATCTAGGGAGGAAACGCGGCTATCTAGGGACGTATAGTTATTTTTTTGTACAATTTTTTAGCACTTTTTTTATTTTTCTTTTGCTTCGTGCTTTGTGTGTTCAGTGTGTAGTGACTTAGGGGTAGTTAGGGATAGTGATAGTCGAGGTTCCCGTTTGGGGGGGGCGCCCTTATAGGGGCAGTTCCTCCAATTTTTTGTTAGGCAGTCTTATCCTTAGGGTTATTGGTTGGGGTTTATTTGTTAGGTGTATTAAGTATTATAGTTGCATTTTTAGGGGTTCATTAAGTTTTATATTTAGTATTCATTAAAAGTGATATTTTATATATATATTTTTCCCAGGTTATATACCTTAAGTGGTTTGGTGTTTTCTGACACATGAAATAAACTCACAGCAACCTTATTTTCATCTATTAGGCAAATACTGACAGATAAAACCTAGTCCAATTCACATAATATAAAATCAAGAACATTAACAAGCATTCGTAGAGCTATGAACTTACTCAAGATCGAATTCTGTGAACGGAAGATTGTTCTTCTCTTTCCTAATCTCATAGTTCCTCCCATTTGGCCTGGGTTATGTTCAGGCATGTCAATCACCTGCAGATGTCCAAGTGGAGTATTATAGAAAGAAGTTCACAATTATTTTTACCAACAATTAGTGACTGATTTGCTTGTATCTAACAATGCCAGGAAAAAAAAAAAAGTACCAGATTAAATTTTCCCTTTATTTGCTGCTGCATGGATAAGGCAGAGCTGCTTCTACAGAGTGATTCTATGTTTTCAATCATAGTTGGGAGCCCTAAGCATGTAATGTCCTCAATATAATGCATATATGTCTTAATAGGACATATGGACATGGCCTGTTTTAAGATTATAAACGTACTTTTTAGCTCAGCGGGACAAGTGCTTAGGAATTGGTTTAAATGTACTGTACTATAAGGCCATGTTCACACGCATTAAAATGGGCCGTATTTCGGTCTGTAATTGCGCGCCGGAGTGCGCAAATTACGGGCTGAAAACGGCCCATTCATTACGGTAATCCACAGTTCTCATAGAGAACTATGGATTACGTCTTCTCTCCCTGCTCGGCGAATCCGCCGAGGGGGGAGATAATTGACATGTCATTTTCTAGCGGCGTACACGCGCTGCTGGTAATGATTGTCTATAGGCCGGCGAAGTGCCGGCCCACCGCTCCCGCCCCCGGCGTAACTGCGGGGCGTAATTACGTACCGCAGTGACCCCGTGTGAACATAGCATCACAAACTTTAAATAAGTCCGTAGTTCTATCTATTATAAGTCACGTTTTAATGTACGGTATCTCCTTTCTACATTTATGAGCCACTTCTACTTATCAAAAGCTCTCCACTACTTCCTGCACTGATCATTCTCTCTCAGTTCACTGAGAGATCAGGTTTTAGGTTGCCCTTTAGGGTCTATGAAAAGGGGAGGGGAGGGGAGAAAAGAAGAGAATGGAGATGTAGTGTAAGCTGAACGTAAGGAAAACTAACAATTAGAGATGAAGCCCAACGATGGGAAAACTAGTAAAAAAGCCATATACATGCTGCATAATGACTATAAAGGCTACTATTCCACACGCACGCACAAGTACATGTATGTTTTAAGGTGAATGTCTATCCATAAATACTAATTTTTAATCTACAATTAATAGATTACAAATTATTTGCCATTTACATAGTTACATAGTTAGTACTGTTGAAAAAAGACATATGTCCATCAAGTTCAACCGAGGGTTGGTAAAATGTGGGTGAAGGGAGGGAGACAAGGATTTCAATCCCAGCCTCCCCACTGGTGAATGCCCTGAAACACACAAGACAAGAATCTGCTCCAGTGGAGACCCCATCTATGACCACAGAACCGCCACAAGCCAGGATCCAGAATTTTACATAGCTACGTATGCATAGTATTCTTTAGTTTCAGGTAGGTATCTAAGCCTTTCTTGAAATTCACAACTGTTTTTGCTGTGACCAGCTTCTCAGGCAGGCTATTCCACAGATTCACCATTCTTACAGTGAAGAACGCCCTTCTCTTCTGGAGACTGAATCCTTTTTTTCTCTAGCCGGGAATGTCCCCTTGTCTTTTGAGGGGGGCTTTACTTGAAATTATTTTCCCCCATACTTTTTGTAGGGACCATTTATATAAATCATGTCCCCCCCCCCCCAAAGCCATCTTTTCTCAAGACTAAATAAATTCAATTCTACTAACCTCTCCTCATAACTAAGATGCTCCATTCCCTTTATAAGTTTGGTTGCTCGTCTTTGTACTCTCTCTAGCTTCATTACATCTTTTCTATAAACTGGAGCCCAGAACTGAACAGCATATTCCAAGTGAGGTCACACCAACGCTTTATACAGCGGTAGAATTACCAGAGAGTCTATGCCTCTTTTAGTACACGCCAATATCTTTCTTGCCTTAGAGGCAGCTGATTGACATTGCATGCTGTTCTGTAGTCTATGATCTACAAGAACGGCCAGATCCTTCTCAACAAGCGATTCTCCAAGTTTTTCTCCCTGTAGGACATATGATGCCTTTAATTTAAGAGCCACTGATGCTCTGTTTAACAGATACAGAATGCAAAATCTTCTGCGCAGACACACTAGCCCAGAAGTATGAAAGTTGCTACGCTAGTTTTCTGTCGTAGGTTACTACAGAAATAATGGAGTGGGCCAGACATATTCCTAAAGCATTTGCGCCACAAAGAACAAATCCGTCCATCAAGACCAACACTTGTCTGCGCCACTCTTCAGGTGGCATCTGTGCCAATTCGTATGATATGAAACATTTATGTAGCTCTGATGTCAAAAAGTAACAGTTCATGCGTTGTTATTCAGGCCATTTTCAAAGTGGCGAGGCCAAGACACTTTTCTGGCGCACTGGCAGTTTGTCTTAAGACATGACACATTTATAAAGTGCTGAGAAACACTTTTAAACCTAAGTAATCAACTCAAGTCTGATGCAGCACCACCCAGGATACTTTCCACAAGGACATTTTTCATACATTGGGGCCATTGTGGATGGTGTGAACAGTTGTGGAGTAGGCACCAAATCCCCAATCCCATATAGTGGCTAAAAGCTGTCAAATTGTTCCATTTTATATTTAGGCTGGAGATATGGAGTTATATAGTAGAAAAACAAAAGCCATGACCGATCTAAAATATTTTAAAAAGCATATGCATTCGTAACCACAAAAAAGTAATTATCAGACATAACTTACTACTGGATGGCTGGTTTGGGAATTAAACTCTGTAGAATTTGCATCTGTTTAAGAAAATGTATGGGAAGAGGGAAGAAAAACATTTGTTCACATTAAAATCCAAATTATTTCACATTAAAATTAGTTATTTTTATACCAATATTATGATGGTGATGTTGATCACACATTTACATTGTATTACACAAAATGCTTACCCTTCCAGCCTAATACTTCTCTGGCAAATTCCACAACGGCTAACTGCATCCCCAGACACACTCCTGTAAGAAAACATGGCACCATTAATCCACAGAAATACTAGAAGTCATTGAAAGTTTCCTGCTGTCTCCATGCCAGCATTTCTATACATCTCACCTAAAAATGGCTTCTTCTGCTTGCGTGCCCAGGATATAGCCTGAATTTTGCCCTCTGTGCCTCGTACACCAAACCCTCCAGGAACCAGAATACCACTAATGAAAAAGACGCAACATAATTAAGAGTCAGAAGACAGTTTATTTTAGGGGGATAAGGCAGTAATCTACTATGTTTTGACAGACCTACTTTCAGATTAAACTAGAAATTTACAGGTTGAATTTCCACCAATCCAATCTTATAAAGAATCCTCTAAGATAAGCAGTGCTAGAAAACGACTTACTGCTAGGTTAGTAAATAGGAGAACATGGTGTCTTACAACTGCTTTATTTCCAGATTAGGTAACTGCATATCTTACAGCCACTAAAGCAGGCCATAAAAATTGGCAAAATGGCAGATTTTGAAGCTTTAGCTGAACATTGTTTGAAATTTACACAGAAACAATTGTTCATAATGGCCGACAGACTCCAGCAAAATATGATCTGTCTATTCTTGACTGTTGTTGGCTGAAACATGTACATGGAATGAAAGGTCACTCCGCGAAAACTTATTTTTTTTTTTTTTTTTAAACCGTCTCCCTATTCTGCCAGTTTAGTCTGGCATGTCAACACTTGGATTGTTCATAAACTTAAATGGCCACATTCCAGTCAATATTAATCTGATGTATATGGCGAGTCTTAAAAGGGGTTTTCTCACTACAAAGATTGCTTTTTATGTTAAAGATCTTGCAAAAACAAGTCACTTTGCAATATATGTCCATTAACAGTGTCCTACCTAATCCTAGATATCCCCTCTTGTATGGGCTGCATCAGCTTCTCAGGTCGCTATAACTACAGACCTTTTTGATCTCTCCTGATAGGCTGCCAGCACTGATTTCTATAGCTCCAGACCGGGTTTCTACTGCAGCCTAGTGGCGCAAGTAAACACGCCCCTGAATTCAAAATGAAACCAAGAAAACAGGACTGAGGTAAGATGAATCAATGTAGTGAGGCAACCCCTTTAAGATATGCATGCATGGAATGCAATAGATTTGGTAGAATCAAGGACAATAAAAACCATAATAAACCAGAACGCTGGAGAAAGGAGGACTATACAAAAACAGCCAACTTGTCTTCCAGAAAAACACCCCAATATTTTTTGGCTGAATTCCAAAAACAAATGTCTTGAATTTTCTTACTCTGAGCTGCAGAGTTTCTGCCAGGCTTCATGATACTTCACAGGCTCCTGCTGAAGAGTGCTGGGCTCCAAATCAGCTGAATCAATATACTGCCAAAATAAACATAAGGAATACTTAACAGCAACAAACAATTATAACCTGCACTTTCAGTTTAATAGGCCTATATCACTTGGCTGTACTTGGAGCTCCCATTACTTTGAATGAAAAAGTTCTGACCATCTCCTTGCTTAAAAAGATGTTCAGAGTTTGTTCTCGAGATGGGTGCAGGTTCAAGGGGGGACCCCCATCTTTCAGACATGGATGGCATATCACATCAATGTCTATGGTGGGAATAACCCTTTAAAGGTGCCCATGAACACTTCAGAACAGGAACAAAAGATTGTTGTTTAATACTTCTATGTCTGCCTTTATGTGGATAACCACCCTTCTTCAGATCAGCATGATGTCCGAAGACTGCTTATGAACCTCCAAGCTAGATAGGCACACATGTGATATCTACAACGCATTGACGTTGTATGTGGATGAACAGACTTCAGGCAAATCAGGTCAGACTACACAAAAAACTAAACCGTAAAATAAAAGAAAAAAAATAAATAAATGTACAATAACAGAATTGACCAGAAACATGCTTCAAAAAAACTACTGTGATCAGAGATTTGACTAATGACTTGTCTGCCCTTAGGATACATTAGACCAGGGGTGTCACACTCAAATGTACAGTGAGCTAAAATTAAAACTTAGACAAAGGAAACCTTTATGTTTATTGAGAAAACATTCCATTTGGAATCAGTTCCCACACTTTTACCCCTGTTGTCTTGCGGATTTTAGTAGCCTCTCCAGAGAGCTATACGAGCGAGAGAGTTTGTGAAAACTTCCCAGCTGTGTTTTACGATAGCACAATATTGATGTCCCATAACATAGATTTGTAGCCTGATCCCCAACTGGTTAATAGTCCTTAGGACTGCATCTGCCACTGGGCCACATTGAGGGTTAATATACACTGGTTAACTGTATGTGCTTTATGTGGGAAACAAAAGATGTCCTGCTGCTCATCCCCTTCTATCTTGATGCGGCATGACTGAACCCCATCTTTTTCCTCAAGTGTTCCCCCCCCACTGCCTTATGTCCTGGTACACTTTTAGGACCAGAGAAACAGTCCAGTCCCCACCTTATTTGGATTGACCAAAGTCGGTTAAGGGCATGTCCCCAGTGCCCTTAACATTCTACAAGCACATTCTTCCGTCCGGTTTTCGGACGGAATATGTGCAAATCAATACGAAGGGGGAGGACTTTTGTCCGCTCATTGTGGAGAAAAACGCCCCACCCCCCACGGTCGTGGGGACGGCGACCGGTATTTGTCCATTGCCGTGTAAACAGGCCCTTACTCGCTGTGTCCTGTAGTTTTCACAGCATTATCTGCTACACAGCACGTCGTCTCCATTTGGAGTACCCTGCTGCATGCAGAGATGCTGTGGCTGAGAAGCAGCTGAGGCTCCAGATATTAATTTCTCCCTGTGAGCTCCTCTGTCCTGCTGTGCCTCATCAGTCCTCATGCTGTCCAAGTTGTGTCTTCTGCCACATGGTCCTTTTCCTGCTCTTTGCAGGGGGTAGAGGCTGAGAGCAGTGAAACAGTTCCTGGCTTCTTCCTCTTCTCCAAATATAATTACACTGTGGGCCAAATTTCGCCCGCAAGACGGAGTTTAAGGCTATGTCTACACTACACAGAAAAACGTCCGTTTATTCAGCATTTTTTGCTTTCTAAAAATGCTGAAAAAACGACTGAAATCATCTCCCATACACTTCTATTGTAAAAACCTCCTGCTGTCTACACATGTTCTAAAAAAACAAAAATTTACTACAGGAGTCTATGGAAAGCGATGGACGTCTTCTGGCGCGTTTTTGCCGCGATTTTTCAAAGAAAACCCACCCAGGACACCCAAGTCCCACCTATAGTGGGTGTTAATAAAGGCTATACCTTATCAAATTTGCATACAAGTGTCTGATGTGTCCTTGTTCGTACTGTTCGTAAGAAAATGATCATGCTTTGGACGCTAACTATTTTTGCGCAATTCATGTTTTTTCTTGCTAAAAATAAGTTTTATTCCCACAGATTTTGGCGCCAAAATCCTTTTCTTTACCGATCTAACTTCTGATGCAAAAAACATCGTCATATGCATATTTTAGAAATAAAATAATTGTAATTCTTACTATTCCCTCTAGATGGCACTTCTATACAACCATTCATAGATGCCTGTTGATTTAAAAGCTTGTTACTACTTTGAAGAAGTTGAAACTATGTTGTAAACAAAAATAAAACAGTTCTCTCTTTTCACTGTTTCGATATACAGAAAACCTGCTGTCTAAATTGACCAAGTCAATCCAATGTATATGGTATTTTCCAAATATTATAATCAATAGTGTCTATTACTGTATCAATTCAGTTACTTCATTTAGACCGTATGGATTTAGACATTGAAGTCGATAAATCCAATACATTTCGCGTTTTATAAGGGATTCATTAAGCTATGCAGTGAGAATGCCAAGAGAGGACACGTGCACACACACACGCACATCCGGGCGGTCTTTTTTAAAATGTATTTAAACGGTTTTACTTCTGTTGCTCAGTGTGGAACTAGATGAAGTGCATTACAGCATGAAACGTGTCTTCCTCTATGTGAAATTAAACAGATTCTTAATTTACAACCTTTACATGTGTAGTCCAGCGCTGGTACGTCCGGCAAAAGTTGAGAGGTTACGGGTGAACAAGCCTCGATAGTGCAGAGTATTCTTCTGCTATCTCCCGTCTGGGAGATAGCATTCACGGTGACTCACTGCAGCGGACCACGAAAAGGACATGTCTAGTTCGATCATCAGGGAGTGTTGTGCCTCATTTAGCACAACTCCCAAAGGTTAAACATTTAACTACTATTTTATTTGTAAAAGTAAACTTTTATTGCAGAGTGCGCGCTGTCCTGTGTCTCACTCTCCCTTTCCTTTTGTTTTTAATGGTGAAAAATAGGCATAACTCAGAACCCAGCTGTTTAACCCCTTAGAAGCTGCAGTGAATATTGACCATTGCATCTAAGTGGTTTTAGAGGGAGGGGTTCCCTCTGCCGTCTCATTGGCACCCCCTGCAATTTGTTCCCAGGGAGCTGATGGCTTTACAAGGTAACTACGAAGAACTATTAAAAGGTATCAGGTCTGGGGGGGCGTGGCCTGGACGCTGGCTAAGATGGCTGCGTGAGTCGGTGGCTCCGGAGAGTCGCTGTGGATATCGGGGGCAATCCGAGATCATCCTGCTCGGTGTCCACCGAGCACAGCCAGCTGACACCCTAAGCACCCTGAGAGGACGTTTTGAAGGACGGGCGTCCCTGTTGAAGTGCGCTACGAGGCCGCACACGAGGCGGAGGGGACTGAGGCCTATACCAGAGGACGCGGCCCCAGGATTTCCCGGGCTGAGCTCCTGTACCCTTATAGGAGAAACCCAGTGAGAGGAGACCGATGACTTACTCCCCGCTTACCTAGCAGGCACGACGGCGACGCAGGGGGAGGCGAGGTGAGCTGCGGAGCTGTTGATCGGCGTGGACGGCTGGCGCGGAGAACCGGGGCCTGTGACGGAGAGAGCAGACCTGAGGGTTCCCGGACTTGGCTGTTGCGCTCCGCCCAGAAGAACACAGCGCTGGGAAGGCCGCAGCATATATTCGGCTCTCCCGACAGGCGCCTTGCTAACACAGAGATCCAGCAGCAAGACAAGTGACACGCTATAACGCTGCTGGACCGTGCCGGCGCGCGGACCCGGAGAGACATGCGGCAGATAAGCAAGAATCAGGTACCGCATAGGGATCCCTGTCCCCGGCGCTGCAGCCCATACACTCCAGCCTGTCACCTCGCTGGTGTCACTATAACACCCTGTCACCAATATCCTTGATTTTCCTGAAAAACAAAGTGAGGATCTTCTGGACCCTGGTGTTAAAAAGGGTCTCTGT